>JAGVSP010003905.1:0-42723 GCA_022494985.1 Micrasema minimum
GAGAGGAAATAGCACTTTATGTTTGGAAAGCTAACGATAGACTGAATGCACGTGGACCTTATAGGTAGGTGTGCAGCAATCCAAGTGCAACTCACACCATTGGAAATATTCAAAAAATATTACCCTTTTCACGTTTAATGACACGATCTATAAAAGTTACATGCGTGATACTCGTTAATGAACGAAAAGAAGACAATTACGGCTAGTTACGTACGTATGTCATACGTACAAATTACAACCGCAATATTAGTACCCGACAATAGCTAGTAAAGGTGGGAGTTTATCAAAACACAACATTGTATGCAAGAACATGAAGGAAAATACACAATATGCGTGATTAGTGTACCTTCAACGTGTCGGTATCATAAAGAGAATGGATATTATGTAAAATGGCATATCTAGTAATACCATCAGTGTGAGAGGGAATCCCAAACATTAAGTAGCAATCTGCGTGAGAAGTTCATGTGCTAGCCATCTTCGCTTTGAATCACTAACATTATTTGCGAGCTAAGTAAGAATCACTTGACTTGAGAGGATTACCGGAGATATGTGACTCACTCAAGTAAATATTTCATCAACGAGAATGGAGCTAATAACCGAAATGATGACAATAAAAAAAGGCAAAGTGTTCGCAATGACTTTACTGTTTGAACAGTCGGAATGCATTACTGATTTATTCCTCCAGAAGTCAGAAATAGCAGGTTCATTATTTAACGTTGACGTAAAAAAATATATTACACTCAAGTGAAAATAGCTAGGAAAAAGAAATTTATCTTCATTATCTAACAAGGACAAAGTAAAAACAAGCATTTTTCTCAAATTCCTTGCAGAACGGATTTAGAACGACCGTGAGACATTCCTGACCCTCAAATGAAATACCAGGATAAAAAAACAAACACAAAACGAGAAAACAAATGTCTCGAGTGCAATGCTTGTCTTGTATCTCATTTAAGACAGAGACAATAAGTCACTCTAATTATAAGGCCGCAATCATCGGGGCTGGCCGTCAAACAAACGGCTTTAGTGAAGGGAAATAAATCGACCACCCCGATGAGTCAGTTGCTACATCTGCCCAGCCATTTGTTCAGGACAAAGAGTACGATGCAGAGGAGGAAGATATTGGGCATGACGATATATTACTGAAGCTTAGATCAAGAGACGCCGTTGACTCAGACTGTAAAAAAGATTTACATATTGAAAAACTAAAAGAAAACATAATTTGCAAGCATTTTTTTCTGAAGCATTGCTCATTGGGACCATTTCGGAGCAAGCTTGTATAAATATAAGCACGTACAGTAAAAATAAAGAAACATCTATATTCAATTCATTCAGAAGTTATTACTTATGGTAATATTATTTAATGGTGCTTAATTCCGAGGCTATCAGAGTTGATGTCTTTTGTAACTGTACAATGAAGCGAACAGCGAGTCTCGACATCCATATTGGCTACTTTGGAGTTTCAAATGCACAAGACGCGTGATCGTTCACGTTGCCGCATAATAACACAAAACATGAGGAGGGCAATTAAAATATTTCAACCATTCACTCATGACGGATCGCAATGTTCTGGAGAAGTTGCGACTGCTCCTTTATAGACCTGGTAGTAACGGGATTTCGCTATTTTGATCCGAACCTCGTACGAATTCCGACTCGTCTCGATACAGTCATCGTCGTGATTCGACATTACCGTGTTTATTCAACATGTTCGGAGAAAGTACTATTATACACGATTATCCCGATTTGGAAATTGCGACAAACATACAATACTCGCGTCATGTCCAATTTATCCGCCGAATGACATTTCACGCTGTCCATTCGGAGACAGCAGTTACAAGTAATAATCTTTATTCAAAGCCTACAACTCTTGTCACCGAACATTGAAAAGCCATTATCAACTGCCGTTTAGATGGTCATATTCCAAGAAAGAGATATAAACGTACTCGGCGATAGGGTCAAAGCTATAAAAAACCAATTTTAAAGGCGACCTCACAAAAACAGATGGGCAAATGGAAACAGGATTTACAACAGATTGGCGAAATCAAATCTTAAAAATATAAAAAGGGACAATGCCACAGTAAGAATAACATTTGATGACGTATTCACAAAAATATGGTACCAACCCTTATGAATGGTAGTGAAGCGTGGTGTTGGAAAAAGAAGGATGAAAGTAGATTGAATGCAGTTGAAATGCGATCTCTCAGGCGAATGTGTTGGGGTGGGTAAGACTATGTATGATAGGTGTACAAATGTCGAAATTAGAGCAGAGTGCAAGGCTGAGATAAGCATTATCGACAAAATTAAGAAAGGTCTTTTACGATGGTTCAGTCATGTAGAGCGAATGGATGATGAAAGAACGGCTAAAAAAATATATGATGCGACTGTACCTGGATTTAAAAATCGAGGAAGCCGAGAAAGACATGGCATATCATGTAAAACAAGTGCTTGAAAGTGGGCATGTAAGAAGTCGGAATAATCGACGTACGTGAATGAGAAGATGTATGAATGTGGAGGAAGCAAAGAAGTTGTGCCAGGACAGAGTGGTGTGGCGTTCTATCCTCTCTGCCTACCCCTTCGGGAAAATGGCGTGATGGTTAGTTAGTTAGTTTGTTAGTTAGTTATGTCAGTATGCTGTTGATATTGTGTCTACCCATCCATTGGCTGTTTTCGCTGTATTAAATTAGGGCACATCTATGCACCCGTGAAGCTGTTAAGCGTCACGATCGAAGTATCGATTCTGTGCATTGTTTCTCTGGCAATTACCTAACAATACATCGGATTGTCCATATGTGCCAGGAAGGTACCCCGCGGCAGCTATTTCCGTCCACCAGCAGCACACCGCCCTGGGTATATCTGTCTCGTCTCGTCCCGCCTACCGAGCGCTGAATCACACACTCAGAAATTAACAGACTCCAAAGAAGGTACACGGCATTAAAACAAATAATTTTGATTGATTTGAACAGATTGCATAAAATTATTTCATTTCCTTATCAGAAGCGAAAACCGAATAAGAAGTATCCATATCCTAGATCTGTTACCCGTTGGAATTCGGTTATCAGTGTTAAATATCCTCTCTTATGCTATTTATAATGTCGTGGGCATAACTGGCAAAAACGCTAACTCGAAAATATGCTGTTTGGATTTAATGATGCAGTATTGTTAAGTTTTTAAAGCTCTACAATCGGCAGAAACACAAATTTTGGATAACTTATCAAGCGCTTTTTTTTCTGAGTACCTAACCTAAAATCATATTTCTTTCTTTCTCTAAATAAAAAAAGAAATACTGCTATTAACAATAAAAGTTTTCTAAGTATGAAAATTAATTACATGATTGAAAAAATGAGAAATAATTAAAGTTTCAACTCATAATGCAATAGAATAAAAAATAATTAAAAAATTGGAAAAAAAAACTTAAATGCTTGATTTCTCAAAACAGGTATATTAGAGTTAACGTTTTTTGCCAGTATAACCCACGATGTGATGTTAACCTTGTCAGTTTTTCAAACCACGTGGAATATTTTTATTTAAGTACGTAAAATTCATGTTATAGTATTTTGATGACAGCTTGGCACGTATTTGACACAATCTGTCTGCTTAGATTTGCGACAAACAGTTTACAAAATAACATTATGTAAATTAGAAAATCATTTACAGATTGGTAACAAAAATTACAAGATTTAGAAAGCTAGTAAATAATAAAAACTTTTATGTGAATTCGACAGATTGTTACAACTTGTAGCCATAATAATGCGAATCGCTTCTGACTGGCGTTATTTACGGAGGGACGACTACCATCTTTATATGCCTTAATCCCCGACAAGATTCCGCCAGAGATGTGCCAGATTCAGCGGTTAGAGGCATTCTTTCGTAATAGGAGCAACAGGAATCCGTGTTCTAGTAAACTATAACTTGTCTTACAACCAACAAACGAGGAATACGCTGGGAGTTGATTGCTCGCAAAACGCGAAGAAAACATGGTTAAATGTACTTAAAACAATCTCCCAATATTTAAGCGAAAACTTTGAAATTTTATACTCAAAAAAGAAAATTTAACATGAATCATTTATACTGGTTAATTATAACATTCGGCGTTTTGATACTTTTGTCAGAACGCCCAATAGCCAACCAAGAATATTCGTAATATTAAGTATTTTATTACGTAGCCTAGCTTTCATGATTACGAATTTCAGGCTAAGAACCTATAGTACCGAGTGCGTATTTCTGATGATCATCCATCTAAAAAGTACAAAAGCAGCTGCGTCACTCGTGCGGCATGCTGTCCATACAATAAAGTCCGTCACATTCCCCTCCATCGAGCCCAGCAGAACGCTCTAGATAACCTCGGCGACCTCGACCCTTACAGGTAGTACTGAATCATCGTGGCAGGTCATCAGCCGCATTTCATCAGCGTAATCAAGTCTTAAGTTGATTTTGTTCATCCCGATCTTGCTATTGCCTCAAATAGTTTGTCAAAAATAGATTACTGGGTTGTGCAAATGCAAAGCTCTAAGTTGGAATCGAAGGATTTTAAATTTAAATTTTTTGAGACACTTGAGAACAGTTTTTGTTAAATTTTAATTGAAGCCAAGAAAGGCCATTTATGCGCCAGCATCATATATTTTTTTTCATTTGTACATTATGGGTTTATTGTCTTGTGACGATTTCTTATCAACCAATATGATTGGAACTCGTTTAAGTTAATTTGCATGTACAAGTAAGTAGATAAGTATTACATGACTATCCATAATCTGTATTATTTTAGAAACACCAAATCCGAATTGTTGATCACTGAAAAAAATCTTTAACATCATTTCAGTTCGATAGCATCGCGAAATCAATAAAACAGGTTATTCATCTTTTTGAAAAATAATAATAGTACACTTATTATACGTATCCAAACGTTGATTAATTTAATCCAAATTAATTTATATGCGCCAACATGTTGTAAATATCACTTTTAATTTGCGATTTTTAATAAAAGCGATCTGATTGCCTTATGTTAGAGATGGGGGCATTTAGATCGTTAAGTTTACGATAAAAATTGGTTGCGGAATAATGGATATAATCTTTCTTGCAACGAACACATGTCTTGTTCGTGCCATACTTTTATCTAAACCACCTATCTCCTTAGTTGTGTCTTGAGTCTTGAGTCTTGAATCATGTTACGTCACTTTTTTATCAGGGCTGTGAACAATATTTTGATAATTTTTCATGTGTAACTATCAAAGACTTCTGAGTTTTAAGAATAGGTGTCCTAGAAGAATATCGGGTGTGCGGTGGTTTGACTTTGTAAGGAACACAGAGGTGAGGCAACGGACACAGCAACCCTTGGTATCCGACGAAGGCGTTTCGGCCGGCTAGGCCATATACTATGTATGGCTCCTGAGAGCCTTAATCATGCTTGCCTATTTTACAAGGCATCAGGTTCTCGGCGTCCTGGTCGTCCGCTGTTGACAATTCGTCGGCAGTTTGCGTCAAAGCTACGGGACGTGGACTTGACTTGGGAGGATGCACTGGAGCTGGCGGCTATAGTATGATATGAGCGGATATAGTATGATATAGAATGATCAAAATAATAAAATCACAAAAAAAATGATTTCTTCCTTTTTAGGCTAGGTACTGAAATGTCGAAACTAAATTAGGAGTTTAACACTGATAATCCAGATTAGCTAATGCACGACGCTGTCTAGGTGGTTTAGGTGATATTCAATTAATGCTTATACTCGACACTCCAGCTCGTGCCCTAGGGCCAGTTGTGACAACGTACAATAATGCAATTTATTATAATATAACTATGTATTTATAACAAGCGTGGTTTGCCATCATAAAAATTATAGTGTAATACATAAAATATACCTTTGACTAGAGTTATACGAAAAATGGAGCGATTTGATTAAAAAATGAACGAGATATGATTTTTTTCTTACGCCACTTCACATTTATTGGACCTAAGATATATTT
The DNA here is from genome assembly GCA_022494985.1 of Micrasema minimum. NCBI lineage: Eukaryota > Metazoa > Arthropoda > Insecta > Trichoptera > Brachycentridae > Micrasema > Micrasema minimum. The sequence continues at coordinate 5,959 of JAGVSP010003905.1, forward strand.
ATAACCAAATGGACACACAAACCAAATTATTAACCGACTTTTCCAAATACAGGGTCGGTGTCTTTAGTTGGATAAGTCTAATGGGTCGTGTATATTTTGAAAATGCCTGCAAAAATATAGCTATGTAATTATTAAAATTTGGTATGCAAAAATATTGTTTTGTAAATTCTAAATTTGTGAAATCCAAACTTGGTTCTATTATAGTAATTATGTAAATATTCAATTATGTTTAGTACTGTAATGTGTTATGTATAATACTACAATGCCCTGACTCGACACGGACTATCTAGTGAGTCGGGGCCAGATCATTGGCAAAGGTCTCTACTGATTGAGTCGCCATCCCATTATTGTGATTTTATTAAATGTGAAATGTAATAAATAAATAAATGAATAAAATAAATACTTGAGGAATGACACTGGTAGCGAGAGATAGGTAAACAAACGTAAAGTCATCATTTTTTAAACTTAGATTTTAGGCTAATTCACGAAATTCGTGCAACGATTGTTTATTGTTGTTGCGTCCCTACATTTAACATGCGTGGATGTACATATTTATATTGTATGTTGGACATACATCATATCGGGTATCGCTAGCCAATATCTCCATTCCTCTCTTCCACGCATCACAATCTTGGCAGGGTGTGAGACGCAGCTATAAATCAGCTTGAAGCTAGACTGTCGTTAGTCTCTTAACTTAAACTATTGTTCACCGGTCAGAATGAATATCAAATACCTGAGGCTATGTCTTATCTCGTATATAGTTTTTATAATTTGCTCTTATGATTAATGTTCCCTGTGCTAAGGATGATCGTGGACTTGGTCTGAATTAATCGTAGATATGTGTATTCAATAAACTCGTTGTATTTTAACTGTAGAAGAATGAAAACATTTTTAAAAATGGTTTCAATTACATGACAATGATTAAACAAGGCTAGCTACTTGCAACCTAACCGAGATTAATAGAATAAACAATAATTTGGGTGAATTTGATTTAAAGTAAATTAAATTGATTAAAAACTAACCAATAATTGTTGAAAACTATCACACGAAAAGGTCTTGATAACATTCTGAGCATCGAAATAGTTTAGCAAGAACAGTATACATATATGATGTATATGTTAAGTTGTAGAATATCATGTCAGTGTTAGTGACGTCATAGATTTGTAAAACCATGAAGCATCCATCAGCAAAGAGTTCAAAGCAGAAAAAAAACAGAGGACATGTGGTCACCTGGCCCGCGGCTGTTCCCATATTCTCCCTGGAATTAAGAACTACAGCAGTGGCTTTTTTCACACATTTAAGAAGTCAGCTAAAAGCGTGTTTGTAGTATTATTTTTAACTAATTTATTTATCTCCTTTACAGAAATAACACTATACAAACACGCTTCCGGCAAATATTTACAACGTGTGAAAAAATCATTGCTCTATTCCTTTAGTGCTGAATAACAGGGAGAAAATCAAGGGCTACGTTTGAATGGAAAAAACAAAGCGGGTCACGTAACCCCGTGCCCTCTTAAAGTGCCAAATTATGGGGTCGAATGATTATGTCTAAATAACTCAAACATCTAAGACGAAACCATCTTCGTGATGGTTCAGTCTGGCTTACAATCCTGACGTAATTATGGCGAAGGCCGTTGGTCAGATGTTCACGTTTCTAATGCGAGTCGATACGAGAAGTTTGGAGGTTCATAGTCCCTCAATACTCAATAGGTCAACGGCTGATGTCTCTCAATCAGCCCGGACAGATGATGCAAATGCCGCATCGCAAATAGACCTCGCTAAGTGCGTGTCATACAAATATTTCTCGGTGAGTCGCTTAGAGGTGGAGTGATGTGACTGACAAATTTAACTAATCAAAAGGATGGACAAGAGAGAGATAATTGAAATGGAGGAAAAAAAAGATGATTTAATAAAAAAGAAATCATCAAAGTTACAAGTAGCTAAATGACACTGAGGTTCCGGGTTCGACTAAGCCACCTCGTGATTAAATTATAATAAATTCTTTCAAATTACAAGTGGAAAACAGACAAGAATAAATAAAACAAACTATAAGGAGGATGGAGAAGAGAAAGAGATCTGAACTAATTAACCATATAAGGAAAACGGCTAATAAAAAGATGGCCAAATTGAATGAGAAACAGACAAGATAATAACAAACTAACTAACTAAATAACTAACCATCACGCCATTTCACCGAAGGGGTAGGCAGAGAGGATAGAACGCCACACCACTCTGTCCTGGCACACTTCTCTTGCTTCCTCCACATTCATACATCTTCTCATGCACGTACGTCGATTATTCCGACTTCTTACAAGCCCACTTCCAAGCACTTGTTTTACTTGATCATGCCATGTCTTTCTCGGCCTTCCTCGATTTCTACATCCAGTAATATGTACGAGAAAACGAAAAACAAACTGGGGAGGGTGCTGGCCAGTAGTCTTCTGGAGGCGTCTATTGATGTCCACATGCTCCACATAGGAGCGGAAGTGGCGAAAGAAGAAAAAGAGAAAACATCAGATGTCATGAACTATTCCAAGGTGTTTTAAACTTACACAATCGAAGTAAGAAAGCGTAGTGTATTAAATAATACTTCGCAGGAGCAATGCATCTTCAGAAGGCCAGATCTAGATTAGACATTCTGAGCGGTATTGGATGTAACTGGGGGTAGACACATATAGATTTCATGGTCACCCCACCACAAGCACAGTCCTGTAGTATCTTATTTTAGGACACCAAAGTAGAAGCTACAAAGTACGCGGGTGCTCGGAGAACAGTGACTAGTCCAAGTGATGATTGACACAAGTTTGTTTTACCACCAAGAATAATTCAAAAAGTTAAAAAAAAATGTGTTTGAGATATAACGCGGCGTCTTTCAAAAAAAAAATTGGTGCTGTTGCATTTGTGAAAGCCAATTTGTTCAAAAGATGCTGGAAATAAAATGGTTAGAACAGCATGATTTATTACATTATAACATTAGTTGAGACGAGCATGAAAAGAAATAGAAGCTGTCAACTGTCGTATTTCACATTTAATTGTTTTTACCCGGAAGAAAGCAGGGAAATTCTAAAATGTAATCATTTTAAAAAGACACTTAATCTAATAAGACGTAATAATATTTACATAATGAGGTATTAATTATGTAAATATGATTACGTATATGCGATCTCTCAGGCGAATGTGTGGTAAAACTATGTATGATAGGTGCACTAATGTTGAAATTAGAGCAGAATGCAAGGCTGAGATTATCGACCAAGGTCTTTCACGTTGGTTCGGTCATATAGAGCGAATGGATGATGAAAGAACGTCTAAAAAAATATATGATGCGACTGTACCTAGATGTAGAAGTCGAGGAAGGCCGAGAAAGACATGGCATGATCAAGTAAAACAAGTGCTTGAAAGTGGGCATGTAAGAAGTCGGAAAAATCGACGTGCGTGCATGAGAAGATGTGTGAATGAGGAGGAAGCAAGAGAAGTATGCCAGGACAGAGTGGTGTGGCATTCTATCCTCTCTGCCTACCCCTTCGGAGAAATGGCGTGATGGTTAGTTAGTAAGTTAGTTAGGTATTTAATAATTGCATCAGATGCGTATGGAGTCAGGATTGGATCAGTTAAGTTGCAAAAAAAAACATCTGGTGGGATCAGAGCAAAACAGGCTTCTCATAAATTAATTTGTCAGGAATAAATTAATTGGTCGACGCGACAATATTCATTGATAAACTATGCGACGTCGAATATCTTATTAGTCTTCTTAGAATCATCTATCTAAATTATATTATATTCGTAACTACAGCAATCCCCTTTTAATAGTAATTTAATGAATCATAAATATGTACATTGTTGCTGTTAAGGTGGTCAAACTAATATATCTTACAGTGCAAGCATATTATCTCAATGATTATTGAGATGAGTTTTGTTATAGTAAGATTTATTCGTATGCCTCCCGAGAGCCTTAACAAGGCATCAGGTTCTCGGCGTCCTGGTCGTCCATTGTTGACAATTCGTCGGCAGTTAGCGTCAGAGCTGCGGGACGTGGACTTGACTTGGGAGGATTCACGGGAGCTGGCGGCCGATCGCTTGGCCTGGAGGCAGTTTGTGGATTCCATATGCTCCACATAGGGAGCGGATGAAATAAATGAAGTTTTATTCAATAATAATTTTAAAAAATAGCCATCTTCCTTAATGTAAAAAATAATTATCATATGCTCTGCTGGTGTACCAATGCAGTGACATATGATATAAGACATTATTAAAAATTTATCCCGAAAGTCGATTGTAACCGGAATCCAAAATATCCATAGTAATCTGTTACTTAATAAAATAAAAACGAATAGGAATTCCGGCTGCTTGCTTCCTCGTAGTAAACCAATTGTAGCGATTCATCATCAGGTGTCCAAGCTGAGCCTGAAATAAGTAGAAATAACTGATGTTACAGGCATCCCACTGCCTGTCACGCCAGGAACAAAAAAGGCCAATGACGGACAGGAATCCATCTTGGCAGATCCTCCAGTGACAGCTGGTGATGATCTATGGCTTAGACTAGGGCTGTGAAAGCAGCAACATTGAGCCTCAAGAGTCGTAAACTGGTAAAATAGACTTTCGATTCCTCTCGAAGACAGCAAAAATATAAGGAAAACATCCGCATTGATTCCTTACTGCCTTGTTAAAAAATGTTTTTGTATAATCATAAGACAATGCTATTGAAAAAAAACTTTGATTAGGCTGTTTAACAAAGTTTAAAAAATATATCATGATTTCGATAAGCCCCTGCCAAATTACGACATTTTAATTAATTGTTGTTCTTTTTAATATTTACCATGCTTTAGCTAGAGGTAGTTAGGGGCAATTAAATTTAAAACGTTGTTTTGATCAAATTACCCCTTACGTATGAAAGCGAAGCATGGAGTTGGAAAAAGAAGGACGAAAGTAGATTGAATGCAGTTGAAATGCGATCTCTCAGGCGAATGTGTGGTAAAACTATGTATGATAGGTGCACTAATGTTGAAATTAGAGCAGAATGCAAGGCTGAGATAAGCATTATCGACAAAATTAAGAAAGGTCTTTTATGTTGGTTCGGTCATGTATAGCGAATGGATGAAGAAAGAACGGCTTAAAAAATATATGATGCGACTGTGCCCGGATGTAGAAGTCGAGGAAGGCCGAAAAAGATATGGCATGATCAAGTAAAACAAGTGCTTAAAAGTGGGCATGTAAGAAGTCGGAATAATCGGCGTCCGTGCATGAGAAGATGTATGAATGTGGAGGAAGCAAGAGAAGTATGGCAGGACAGAGAGGTGTGGCGTTCTATCCTCTCTGTCTTCCCCTTCGGAGAAATGGCGTGATGGTTAGTTATTTAGTTAGTTGGTTTTGATTTTGAATGTTGTTTTTTGCGAGAGTTAATCAATATAGCAGCAAGACGAAAAGGTGATTTTGAAAAATGAAGAGACGAAGCAGAAAATGGAATAAGAGTCAGATCAGAAGTAAAAACTCAATAAAATGTATACTTATAGAAGTCGGATACAGCATCTACAGAATGAAATGGAGAAGTCTGGTCAAATGCTTTTTAACTTATGCCGCAGCCCTGCCAGTATTACTTAGCTGTCGATGTCGCCCTGAGCAGATTGGGGAAACAAGGAGATGGATCAACATAGCCGAATGAGCCAACAATCCGGTCATAGCGTTATTCTAAACCTTGTGCAGCAGAGCGTAGGTGCTGACGGGAAAGTCGCAATATGATTGGATCATCGACCACTGGCATGCTTAATTAGTCTGGCTTACATATTTTATGATGATTATTAGATGCAATCACTTTTGATTTACTAACCGCAAGAAACATGTACATTATCAATGGTTGGTTCATTACATTCTACTTGCAAATGTAAAGATACCCTTGACGACGCCGAAGAGACGAGCTAACAAACAACAGAACAATAGATTTGATTATTGTACTCGTTCGTTGTTTGTGTTTCTGACCACATCTAAGTAATCACACAAAAATCTATTCAAAACAAAAGGAAAAATATACCTTTATTGTGTGTACTTAACTTAAATTGTATAGGGTTATAAATCTACGGTTCTTATAAAAAAGAAGATTAAATACTTCGGTTTCCACTTGAGCGATAATAAGATAGCAATGAACTGGTGTAGTATTTGCATCAATCAATTTGATTTAAATAAATGTATTCAAATTTCAATGTCGGTTGTTGCACGGAAGTCTAATGGCTCTCGTAAGATTTTTTGATGTGCAATAAGTAACGTGTCATATAAAACGAAGAAACCGATTGAGAATTAGATTATCCCAAATTCAAAATAGGCTGGGACACGTACAGAAAAAAATTGACGTGGGATTGAAACCAGCAAAGGTTAATAATGTCCAGCTTGATAGATAAAATGTTGTTTATAAGATATAAATTCTTCATCGTAAGCTATAAGCTCTGAGTTGGATTTATTTTCTTCGATAAAGGCTTTTGACGTTGGACCTTTGAATTCAGTGGTCCGTTTGCACACACGGGTACCAACGGCACCAAACCAGAAGTCAGTCGAACGGAATACAATGCTGTTCAAGATCTAATATCAAGATTCCAGGAGCAGTCTAAAGTGATAGATAATCCAATGCGACTCACGACGTGGTCCACACTGTTACGGGAACTAAAGGCATCGTAAATTATTCTTTAATAAGGCCTTTCACTGTGGATATTTATTATTCGCTAGTTCAACACAAGGACCGGGGAATATGATACCATGAGCTGCCCAGGTGCATTTGGTGCTAACGACCGAGATGACAGATTAAATAAATTACCGCTTTTTACGGATAAAAGATTTTAAGAACCACATACGAATTCCGAGGCGTCTGAAGGTATTCCACATTAAGGTAAGATAACTTTTTCTGTTCTTAGATCGTAAATCAAAATGGACACAACGTTTTAATTACAAAACGGACAACATTGATAGATAAGTGCTATTACGGTAACATCGGACAAGTTTTAAATGCAACGTTTAAGAAAAAAACATAAATCGTCCGCGACTTAAAACACATGAAATTCTGTAAAGCTTAGGATGTTAAAAAACGTAAAAATGTTTATTAGCAATAAAAAGGTCAATCATATTCGAGATTCGAGTGCTTTACCAAAATACCCGTCGATCCACCATACAAGCACCAATGTGAAAAATCAATACTTTGGTATATGATTTGTTTGATGGAAGTCACGATTTTGATTAATTTTTCTTTACATTTAATGGTTTTATTGGCCAATTTGACCTACAGCAACTCAACTAATATTAACCGAGCGATGGTAGAGTTAAACTAATATGGTGGTATTCGATAATTAAAGGTGACGTAATTGACTTCGTGAACTACATTATTATGAAAATGACGGAATGAAAAATGTAATTACAAAATATTCAGTCTCGTTTTTATTTATGCTCAATCGTTCCTAATCGAGAACTAAAAAAAATCAATGTTTTTTCGATGTTTAGGGAGTGTTGTTTTAAGTCCGTGTTAGAAATTTAGGAGTTTTCAAAATGATACGGATTTGTCGATAGCCACAATGCTTCGAAAAATTTTTCACATGTCTCCAACTACTTTCTAGGGTAATACTGTCGATTTACTACCGATTTTCGAAAAAAGTTATAAATTCTATGGAAAAATAAAAAATTCAGAAGCTCTCATTTTTGTCATTTTTCCAGCTTTGTTTAGCCTCTTAAACGAAAATATCTTTTAAAATTTATCTTGAAACGCCATTTGGTGAATGAAGGACCTAATTGGTTATGTATCAAACATAATTGGTAGAGGTACAAAAAATGTTGTCAATATCACTACATTAGAATCCCTTCATAAGGTGACAAAAAGAATTCCTTCTGAGCTTTTAATGGTAAGTAGTCAATAAAAAAATAAGTCTAAAAACAGAAGCATTACATTTCTAAGTTTTTTTTATCTTATGTACAGTTACTGGAATTTGGTGAAACATCCTGTTTTATAAGATTTCTGCAAAATACTCGTATATCTTAGTGTATTAGGCAACTTAGCATTATGAGGGTTTCTTTGGGATTTTTGTTTTGTTGCATAATATTAAGTCTGGTTTGTACTCAGATCCATAGAAACTGCTCTAAAGCTGTCTATTAAGTAACACAGTGTATGATTAATTATTTTTAGATCCACAGAGATCACACCTAACCTTGTGAGTTGTAACATATCCAGACGTGAATACGAGCATTGATTAATAAGCTATTTAGTGAAAAGCCCACGCAGTTTGTTACAAATGCCTTCCAAAGGAAGACATTCCGCGCTGGCTTCGACTTTGAAGACACCGAAAATAACGAGATAAAAATTAGCACGGGAAATTAAACAGACCAGACGATCGGAGATAGAATAAAGAAGACATTCCAGAAAGTTCGGGGTAAGATTCAGATAAACAGGACCATGGACAATGGTAAATATGACTTAAGTGTGATGCAAAGTTCAAGATAATCTCTTATGAGAGGGAAATATGCGCCCAATATTTTTTTTCTTACAATTATATGCATTTTTGAAGCAAATCGTCGCTGTTGATACTTGACCGGGGTCGCAGCAAGATGGCGTCGATCGAGGCCTCTGTCGAAATGAATTAACATTAACTAAAGCAGCTCACACTTATACCCATAAACAAGCGAGTCTTGTCCAAATCTAGAATTTGTTCTACGCATAAAATTTGAATTCAAATTCTTTGAATTGACTCAACGACTATGACATTCAGTCTGAGACTTCGCCGAACATAGTTTTTTCCTGCCACAGCTCAGGATACCGTTAGCCGTTCTTATAACAATTAATTTACGAGCATTAGATCAATAGCTAGTAATAAAGAGTAATAGGATTGCGCATTCAGAAGAACAATAGACCAGTTGGAGACAAGGAGACATGGCGAACACGTGCCGCAAATTCGATAATGTATGATCGAAGATAATATGGGCAGAGCGATTTTAATCAAACACGCCTAAATCCAATTCGCGCGATGGTTATGCCGATTTGTATAATACCATTGAAAAAACAATGATAAATTATAATAATAAAAATGTTATAAAACCTAACAGCACAGTGCGTGTGACATAAAATAGGCTTTACTGAGAAGAATTTCGTAATAATACAATCCCCATTAGTTCATTGAAAATACTGTTGCAAAATTGAACCGGGTTGTGGTCTTGTGGTATTCTGTGTGGATTCGGGGATTCCGGATTAGATTCTCTACATATAAGTTCGAATCCCACTCCAGCACGACTTGTTTCCTGCTTTCTGGCACATTTATTTCCGACTATTTGAAAGCAGCCAGAAATTAAAATATTTGAGTATATCATAAGACCTTAAATAATTCTTTTTTATTTAAAAAAAAAATTGTGGAAATAATTATTATGGATCAAAAACTCTTCGCCGACTTCCTGGACGACCTGCAAAACGATGGAGGGACAGTTGGACAGAAGGACAGAATGAGACAAATACAGACCCTTTGGTCTACCTTAAGAAGACGAAAAACTCTAAATATTAGAAAAATAATTCTTAGACAAATAAATAAAATTATTCGGAGCCGACTAATAATTTACCACGATATGTTTCGTTGAATCTCTTGCATTCTCTACGAGAATCTATGTAAATGTATCTAAAGAGCTTCCTGTTTTATTCTAAAGAACTAGCTGTTTCCATTTACTAAAAGACTTTGGAACTCAACCAACTTTTCATGAAAACCTGAATGTGTTTTGCGTTGAGTTTTTCACAGAAAGCCAAACATAAACTTTCATTTCTATTTGTTTTCATGTTCCAGTAAAAGCGACACACTTTCACAATTTTTTTGAAAACCTTGTCTGCCTACCTAGTTTTTTGTTTTAGGGGGGAAAATGATACAAAAAGTTATGAAAAAAAAAGGTATAATAAAACCTAGCTGTCTAGAAATTATAGAGAAAATAAAATGGTATTCATAGACATTTTAATGATAGGTATGTGGTTTAAAATTTTTCGATTATATGTGTGTTTTTTAAGAAACATTTTCTGAAAAAAAGTGGTAATAAAATTTAATGTCTCATCATCAGTTTAGTGTAAAATTAGAATTTTAAAGATTCTAAAAGCAAAAACAAGTTTTATCGAATTTTCTAGTCTCAGTTATCCACTTTTTACTCTCGACCAACGCAAACTCCATAATTTGCACACCTAAAATATAATTAGCTTATTATAAAACATTTAAATGGTTATTATTGTGTAGGTATATTTAAAAAAATGTATTGGATAGAAATAATGAAAGCGATAATACAAAAAGACCTCCTCAAATTAAAACCTTTCAATGGACAAATTATGGCAATTTCATTTTATTACTTCTTGGAACTTAATAAGATATAATTTTATTTCAATAATACGTATTAGTTCTTCTAAATTGATCGAGAATGTGAGCATATCAATGGTTTCAAAACATTAGATTGACAAGCATATTAAGCATTTTTAAGCATATTAAATTATTCCAGGGTAAATGTTTTTTTTTGTACTATTTTATGCTTATTGTATGTATGTATTTTAGATTATAAATACTTGAGTCGTTAAATTAATACTGTTTAATATAGGTATATATCAAGGAAGATTAAATTAGATTTGACAAAAAAGCACATTTCTATGTGAAAAGAGTATTAAAAGATCGAAATTATTGTAGAAATCGATTCAGACATTAATTTTTTTGGAAAGCCAATATTTAACAACCGATGGAATAAATCCATAATGCACTAAGCGGTCTAATAACGGATATGAAACTATATATACGAAAAACTGATTGGATTTTAATTTGGCAGTAAAATAATAAACACCTTAAGGCTTCTTAGTTTAGCAAATTGTTCACAAAATGGAATTAATGTTTCCCGCTTAGATAAGATATAGAAATATTACGACTTTTATTAGTATTTATTATAATAGACTAATAATAATTATTATACGTCGATAAATACTGATAGGACATTCACATTTTTCTCATAGCGTATTACTTGCGGCATAGACAAAAATAAATTTATGTGTAACCTAAATGTGAAAGTTCGCTTTATCGGGGTGTGGTATGTGGTCCATTGGGAAAGTTGCGGAATAACTAATGGAACCGGGTTGTGGTCTAGTGGTAGATTCGGCGACTCCGGGTTGGAATCTCTAGGTTCGAATCCCACTCCAGCACAACTTGTTTCCTGCTTTCAGGCACAGTTATTTCCAACTATTTGAAAGTAGCCCTTGAAATATTCGAGTATATCATAAGAACTCAAATGTTTCTTTTTTTATTTAAACAAAATTAAAATTGCAATGTTTGGAGTTAACGATAATTTTTTAAAATATGTAAGTTTTGGGGAACATCAATGATTATTTTATATGGCTTATTCACAATTTAACAACATTTAAATCAGATTAACAGGTAACGAAAAAGGTAGCTACGCTATAGCTTGTTCAAACAAAGAGGGGAATTTAAATTGATTACTTACTTCATGGTTAATTAATCAGTAGTAAATAACTCAAAAGTAAATGAATTATATAAATAAAAATTACATTTACCGGGAATATTATGACCGACAGTGGATCTCTCTTTTAAACCCATTAATTAGACCTTGGTTGTCGTTTAAGTTAAAAAAACTACACGTAATGGTGGCAGTGAATGTCTATTTAGTTGGAGCATCAAATGTAATAGTGGCAGTGAATGTTTTTTAGTTAGAGCACAGTATGTAATGGTAGCCGTGAATGTCTCTTTAGTTGGAGCAGAGAATGTGATGGTGCTCGTGTGTCTTTTTAGTTAGGAGACAGTGTGTAATGGTGTCCGTGAACGTCTCTTTAGTTAGAGTACAGTACTTAATGGTGGCCGTAATGGTGGAGCATCGAATGAGTGGCATATAATCTCTTTAGTTTGGATGCAGAGAATGTTGATGTGATGGTACTCGTGTATCTTTTGAGTTAGGAGACAGTATGTAATGGTGTCCGTGTCCGTGAACGTCTCTTTAGTTAGAGCACTTTAGTTAGAGCACAGTACTTAATGGTGGCCGTGAATGTCTCTTTAGTTGGAGCAGAGAATGTGATGGTACTCGTGTCTCCTTAGTTAGGAGACAGTATGTAATGGTGGCCGTGAATGTCTCTTTAGTTGAAGTAATGGTGGCCGTGTTGGTATGCCTTTACACAGTGTTAGCACTTCGGGTAGGTATGCAAAGCACGGCGATGTTATGTTGGTTATGTAATTGTACACAAGGAATCCAGTAACAGGATGGCCGCGGGCGGACGAAAAATGAATCGTGGCAAATTTGGCGCAAATAACGGTTGGCCGGAGATGTGAACGTATTCATTACGGACAGTTGGATAGTATACGGATCAAGGTATCTGTAGTGTTAAATGCATTTTTATAGAAAAGTACGCATTTAAAATAAGCTTATAAGTATTTTTTTTAAATTAATTTCTTTAAAAATACGATATCTAACTGTACAGGACTGAAAGCGACCGAGTAGGTCACTTCGCTTCGATCAATTTTCCGTACATTCTTCAACGAAAAACTCGAGAGTGTAAAGTTTACATAACATTCAGACTTGTATTGTAAATACAATGAGCATTTTTTTACATAGGTTTTCAGAAAAAAATCATATTAGTTTTAAGACAAACATTTCGTACGATTTTTGTAAGAAAGTCAATGTTATCGATAGTAACAAGAAAGAAAAAAATACATTTAGAACCAGCAAATACAACCAAATTCGGTACAAGATCCCTAAAATACATAGCATTTTCCGAATTTAATTTGTTACCTGACATGTTTAAGATCCCTGTATCTAACTATCGAAACAGGACCTCTGATTTGAAAAAATATTATTTTAATAAGTATTTTGAATGATACCTTTTCTACTTGCGTCGATATAATATATGGTTTTGCTGTTACTGTTATAATTCACTTTATTGTTTCTTTAGGTTTTATGTTTTCATTGGATTGGTTCTGTTTTTTGTATATATTGTGTTTATTTTGTGATCTAAGTGATGTCAGTGCGTATTAGAATAAAATGAATATGTGTAATTTATTTGTCCCTAAATGAGTTTATTGTTAAAACTTCTAGGGAGCATTAGATTGAAAAAAAAAAAGAATTCTTTTTTTTTCCCTATGTAATGTTATTTTTATAAAAAAAAAAATAAAAAAAAATAAAATTAAAATTAAAAAAATCTGAATGAAAGCACTAAATGACTTATTATTATTATTATGGATAAATTATATAGCGCCGTTTTCTACGTAAATTACTATGTCAATCACTAGCTTTTATGGAGTTTGATTAACAATTTTCTACTGAGACAATTAAAGTTTTTTTTAATTTTTAAAGTATCTCCTCTTATCACCATTCCCCTGGTGTTTTATAGCAGTTGGCGTTGGTACAGCGTACAACACACGCATTCATTACAATATTACCGCTCCGATACAACTTTGGTTTAGTAATCGAATTACCAATCCTACGAATACCTTAACTCCACATCCAACCAACCAACAGAGTGCTTCGTGCATTCTCGATTCTGGTTCAGCGCGTTCTGTAATTAGAGCGAAAGCTAAATCTTGACAATGTAACTTCATGATTTTTGTATATGTCAGAATTACGTTATTAAATTTTAACGAGGAGTGTTAACAGCGCGGTGTTTTAAGAATTTTAAAATCAAAACAACATTCCAAATACATGTCTTAATAATAAAGATTGAATGCAAAATATGAAGGAAATAAAAGTTAAAATGAAATTACAAAAAAAACGGGACGGGTGGTGGCCCAGTGGGTAGCGTCGCGGTCTCTGAGTCCAGAGATCGTCGGTTCGAATCCCCACTTCGACACGACTCGATTCCTATTTTCAAGCACAAGCCGCTTAGGCTTTATTGAAAATAGTATTTACAAATTGAAATATGTGCAAATATCATAAGACTGCATGGATTTCTTTTAAATTTTTATAAAAAAAAAAAAAAAAACTTTTAAGATATCTTGTAAACTTTTAAGATATCTCCCTATGTAAAATTAAAAAATTGTTCGCCCGAAAGCCAATCGACTATTGCAGTGGTAATTAAAAATATACAAAATATTCAAGAAAAAGAGAACGAAATATATGAATCATCATTATCTTGTTGAGGTCCACTGCTGGACATAGGCCGTCTCCACTCCTCCCGATCCTGCGCCGTCCCCATCCACTGTCTTCCAGCAGACTTCCTGATGTCGTCCACCCATCTCATCGGTGGACGTCCTTGAGGCCTCTGGTTCCTCGGTCTCCACACCAGAACGCGTTTCGTCCATCTGTCGTCCGTCATTCTGGCTATGTGCTATATGAATACACTATTGATATTGAGAAAATGCTTGTATTTTTAGTTCGTTACTTTGTATTTCATAATGAGTAACTGAAACAATGGTGTTGGTGTTATGAAGTTAACGCTTTCCAAAACAGATAACAGGAATCTTAGGTCGAAATTAAAACAATCAGCTACTGTTCCGCACATTGAACTCGACTTGAATAATCTGGACAAGTATATTAAAGTTACAGACAGCATCCGCAGTTTAACGGAATTCAATCCAACAAGTATCGAATATCACACGAAAAGAAAATAACCAAACATGAAACAATATGTTATTATTGTTTGGTGTTAGTAAATCAAACAATTAAATACAATATAGCTAACTAACTAACCATCACGCCATTTCACTGAGGGGGTAGGCAGAGAGGATAGAACGCCACACCATTCTGTCCTGGCACACTTCTCTTGCTTCCTCTGCATTCATACATCTCATACATCAAATTAATTTATAAGAAGCCTGTTTTGCTCTGACCCCACCAAAAGGGTTTTTTTTTACTTAATTGATTCAATCCTGACTCCACACGCATCTGATGCAATTATCGAGTAATTAATACCGAACTAAGTAACTAACCATCACGCCATTTCTCCGAAGGGGTAGGCAGAGAGGATAGAACGCCACACACTGGCATATTTTCTCTTGCTTCCTCCACATTCTTACATCTTCTCATGCACGCACGTCGATTATTCCGACTTCTTACATGCCCACTTTCAAGCACTTGTTTTACTTGATCATGCCATGTCTTTCTCGGCCTTCCTCGATTTCTACATTCAGGCACAGTCACAACATATATTTTTTTTAGCCGTTCTTTCATCATCCATTCGCTCTACACGACCGAACCATCGTAACAGACCTTTCTTGATTTTGTCGATAATGCTTATCTCAGCCCTGCACTCTGCTCTAATTTCGACATTTGTACACCTATCATACATAGTCTTACCACACATTCGCCTGAGAGATCGCATTTCAACTGCATTCAATCTACTTTCGTCCTTCTTTTTTTCCAACACCACGCTTCACTACCATACATAAGGGTTGGTACCAGAACTCCATTATGAACTGCCAATTTAGCCTCTTTTGATAAGCACTCATTAGAAACGACCGACTTTAATATTTTTACTATTTAATACTACAATATTTTTATAAAAAAAGAAGACGTAGCTTTCAAAGCAAAATACGCGAGAAGAAGTATAAAACAAATTGGCCAGATTCACGATCCTAGATGGAACTCAAAAACTGGTTATTTCGAAGGCATTGGATAAAAGCCATAAATTAATAAAGAACCGGAAACGATGCTACTTACTGCTAAAGGTGGCATTTAAAACCCCAAAGAAAACAAAAAATAAACAGTATCACGATGAAACACGCAAAAAGTTAATTGTTAAAAGATGTTTTAATGAAGAAAGGACGGAGCTAAAGCAAACATTTTAAAATGCCCAACACTAGAAGCAATTAACCTCAATCCGAGGCAAAATATTTGTATGCTGCATATTGAGAACCATGCCGCAACAAAGGAACGAAAAGAGTTCGCGAATCAGGAGAACACGAACGGTCAGATAACACAACGGTAAAAAAATCCGGACAAACCAGCGTAGCTATCAAAACAGAAAACGTGAGCACAATTTATTAGGAAGCAGTGTCAGTTCAGAAGGCAATTTGCTAAACACACACGACCACGCACAAATCTTATATTCTACAGCTGATTCCTTTATGATTCTAGAGAGCATTGAAAGCAATGGAGTCAAAATTGCATTAATTTACGAGATACTTCACGTGTACAGCAGAGCTACGCACGTGATCGCTGTCGAGATTTTATGACATACAGTTGTAACTGTCGTTGCATACGCTGGCGCTGGGTATATGTAAAATGGTACAATAATAAAAACTATATACATCGTACCTATATGCGCGTTATTATCTTAATAATTCAAACATGATCAATGAAACAAGATTCCTTAATCGACTTTGACCGACTTTTATACTATAAAAATATATCTGATGTTTCTAAGAATTGCTGTGCCATTTTCAATTGGTTGATATTTGAAAGGTTTGCTACCGACGAATAATGTATGAACATAGATCTAACGAAAACAGTGACTTGTTTTTTAAGACTAGAAGGTGGATTGAAAAATGTAATTGAGTTTTCTCAATGATAAGATGTATTTATTGTACATATTTAATGCAGTTGATCTACGCTGTTTTATCTTATTTCCGTCAACAACTCGGTAGACCTACTTTGCAACATTCGACAGGTATTAGCGATAACATACCAGGTATCAAAGTATCTCGTTTCTACCATGATTTTCATTGTACGCTTAACTTCCAGGGCGGGTTTTCTTATGTCGTGTGTCATTGCAAAGTTTGCTCTCAATCGCACCTGATAAGTTTCAATGGGGTTTTTTGCAAGTAGCCAAATTGCACGCCGAGAGCAACAAGCTAAATCAATTCATCGTTCAATAAAGATGATGGTTTCTTACGTGACGCGAGTTGGCGGTGAAAGAATAGCCATTGAAAGGCATAAACAATGGGAGCAGGAAGAACCGAACTTCGAGGCTTAATGTTGAGCATATAAAACCGGCATTATTTTTTGCTCGCGATGCTGAATTAAAGCGCGGCGAATCGGAAATGATAGCCCACGCATAACCGAGGAGAAGCTGGGCGTGAGGATATATCATCAATTTAATTGGAACACTCGACATTGGGTGGAGCGCGATGGCGTAACAATACTTCTTTACAATTCGGCCCGGAGACACATCCAATAAATGTCGGCGAAAAGTAATACGTGTATTGAATTACGACGAAATTTCAAAGTGATAGAATTAATATCACGACACTAAAACAAAAGAGACAGAAACGCGAAACAAAACATGATTATGACATAAGCGAGAACGATGTAGAAAAAAGCAGATACTTAATGAATGGACTTTTTATGGAGATACAATTTTTTATTGATGATACTTACCTAACAAGCATAGCTATTATATTGCAAAGAATGAATGATACACACCAGCACTGTTAAAAAGGTGCATGGAAAAGGGACACCTACGTATAGAGATCCACGATGCTTCAACTGGACGCAGCCTAACAATAGGTATTCTAATAAAAACGACAAATAACATTGGAGAATGGACGCATCATTATCATGGCTTAGGAATGCAAAATTCAAGTTTAGCCGCCCACACTACTGTTAGTCACTGGTGGGGAAAATATACGATGTGGCTTGCAATTTTTGAGTCACAGAATATCATGGGCAGATGTGCCTTTTTGAGGCTAAATATAATATATTAAACAGCTCCGGAGTTTGGAAGCACCTTGAGTAATCCAGACGCCATGAAGTGGAATTATCAGACTGCATAAGACATTTATTAGCAATGTGGCAAAAACTTTGCGTCATTGATGCCTAAGCGACAAAATAATTGGCTTGAGCAGAAATTATTACGCTGATATATCCTCAAATTGTTTTCGTTAATTTCTGACGTTTCGAAGAACTTTATTATTTACTTTCTCTTTGGTGCAGCAGTCTGTCTTTATAGTCTTTCAAAATAATTGTACAGCTGTGGTAGAAAACCGTTTCTGATCAACTTAGCAGTCTTGCTGAAAACTGTGCTCGACAAACTATACACAGAATCTATCAATTTTATACTTCTACAGACAACACTTTGAATGTGTCCAAATTCTTCTGAATTACTTTCTTTCTGAATAAAGTATAAACCATACACAAAATCGATAAATACCGAATTTCTCAAGGTATCCTTTACGCATTTCCAGTAGCTGGGGAATTCCCCTGAACAATGCAGTCCGCTGATAATCCAATAAGCGTATCTAGGAGTTATTGGCACGCCACGAGGGGGGCGCTATATCACCCACTTCCCATTCCAAGCGGCAGGTTTGCGCAATGATTACCGGCGCTGGCGATGCGAGTGTGGCCAAGTTGCAACACGGCAAGGAACCGGACTGCCAAGGGTCATCATCCTTTATCTAGTCGTGATTATTGGCACTCATACTACTTCCACTACTGCTTTCTACTGGTGGTGCATAGGGCACTGCATTGGTACACCAAGTGCAGTGAATCTGGATCATTTGTAACATGAAGGCAAGATAATCGGTCTCGCGCTTCAACAGCGCCAGCCATGAAATATTGATTTAAGTAATGGGAATCGAACCCGCATCTTAATGCATGGTAGTCCAACGTGCTAACCATTAGACATACATCATCATCATCATACCATATCCACTCTCTACGTGGAGCCTATGGATTTCACAAACCGTCTCCAAGCCAAGCGATCGCCGCCAGTTACCGTGTTCAGAACAAAAAGCTTTTAAGTTTTTGGGGCGATGTTTAAATTTACAAATACAGAGCTCCCTTTTCATGGCTTATTTTAAAGATTAATTAAACTGATGGACTATTGAAGATTCATTCGCGGATATGTGAACAAACATCAGAGGTCGAAACATGAAGTTACAACATAATTAAACGGTTGCGCAATGGAAACAACTAGACCTTGACAAACAAAACGTCATGTACACGAATCTTGACAAAACCACAGAAAAACAATGGTTCATGAATCATCTCAAAGTGTTAAATAAATATTAATTTACATCCCACAATAGAAATGTTTTTTTTATAACATAAGAAAGTCCAAATGTTAGAAATTACTAGTGATGTGCAATTTCTACCGAAATCACATTCGTGCCGGTGTCGGTAAAACAACAAATAATAGTTATATTCAGCTGAGTTTTTACGACGGTTTTTAAAAAAATATACATACATATATACATAATTGTATTACCTAATGTGCTAAGTAAGGAAAGTAGGCAGTTCTTCCAATAAATAAACCATTGCGCTTGGTAGCTTGCAGACGTGCTGTGATTCTAGCCTCTTATATTACAGCGCTCTACTAAGTTTTTGACAGTTAAAAAAATCTTCGAGAATAGGAGCCACCGTGATACGTAAACTGTGCACACAAATAATAATTAAGCTAGGTAGAACGATCCTTTTTTTAAAAATATAGCTTGTCAAGTGTCTTGAGATGGTCACCCCACCTATCTAGGCAATGCGTCCGTCTTCGGATGACGGTGAAGATGCGGCACTCATCAGGAAGGCAGCCGAGAAAAGCAGCTCTCTGGTGACAGTGATGTCCATATACGAGACCCTGCACAGTTGACCACATCTCTCACACCTCCAGGTTGTGGGAGGGGATCCAGTTGGTAGCGGCTTCGCTCGCTGTCTTCTAAGTCTCAAATTCTCCAACCAGAGATCGTCATATGCCGCATTGCTAGCCCTTATCTCCTTCCTCCATGCCGTCCAGTCCCTGGCGTGATTTTCCCAATCATCGGCGTCCCTATGCGGTAAATGTCATCAATATCGCTTTACAGACATCCTTAAAGCGCAATCGCTGACCTTTATGGGATCTGTTGGCATCGCACCATACAAAATAGCTTTTGGTATACGGCTATCCTCCATACGGCCCCACCAAAATAGACATTTAATTTAAATATTTACTACCTACGATAAAAAAAAGTTTTGTAAATGAATACCTCAGCACGGGACTTGCCCAGTGAGGCGTATCATAGATTTCAAAAATGTAAATTATACATGTTTTTTTTAATTTTTAAATTAAATAAAAATAAATAAAACCTTGAACTATCAAGAATGATATTATAACATGTAGGTATTGAAATTAATTATTTTGAAGGTCGATTTAGATGTTGAGACTGCAAGAACACGTCTTTTCGCATGACAAATTCTGAATAACAACAATAGTAATATAGCAGTGCAGATGATAAAATAAAATAAATCATAAACGTGCTAATTTATTGCGGCATGGTATTTAAATAACTACTCTGTTAATTAAGTACGAAATAGACTGGTTATTCAAATCGATAGAGTGCAGTCGTTAGACGAAATAGGGCAAATGTTTCATTAACTTAATCTTGGCGAAATAATAAAAAAGCTGACATAATAAGCTCGTGTTACGGGATGTTGAAATAAAGCACACAAAAAGTGAATCATTACAATTTCACGGGATATGAAAAATAATTTTTGTACGCGTACACATAAATATGTACACTATAGCTAATATGGTTGCTTTGAAACGCTGCGGTAGGCCCTACATAACAAGTAAGTAATTATGTATAGAACTTTTTTTCGTTATTTGTAGTTTTAGGTTAGGAATCATAATATGTTTGTGCTAGATCTACCGTCCCACATATGGGATAGTGTGTTATAAAAAATGTGCTGAAGAACCCAATAAGTATAATGTTACAAATTTATCTTAATGTCCAAGAGGAAGGTATAATAATTCATATAAACGATATCAGTTTGCTGAAATTTGTCAGAGAGTGAATATAGACGCAGTTTAGATCAGTGTTAATTTTTTTATTTTTTCCATGATGTTATCGAGGAGGTAATATAAGTGTTTTTTTCATATAAATGTATTTTATTTTAAATTAAGATCATTAATAAGGCTTAGCTACTTAGCTTACTAGTTCAATATTATCAGTGATTTTAATATTACTGTTGCATTTTTTCCGTTGAATTATAGTGACCCCTATGTAAATTAATAAATAATATTAAATTATTTTTTTGTGGTTGTGAACTAAGAAAGTAAAAATAACATTAAGAATCCCGCATTTACGAAAAAGTAGAATAGAAAGAAATGTACCTACCAAAATTTAATAATAGTCAATATTAATTTGAAATAGTGTGTATTTTATGCAGCTCGTTAAAATCACATTAAATCTAAGCACAACAAAAAACAATCAGTTTTAAGTTATGGATTTTTGTTCTGACAAAAAATGCAATTACGTACACCTTCAAGGCGATGACCGTAGTAGGTCAATATTTACCGCAAAGAGTAAAAAACACCAAGTTATTTATTGTTAAAATGGACGAACGTAAGAGGCTGTCAATGTTACCGTAAAAGAGAGCATTCCAAGCCACAAGGCCCGCAACCGCAAAAGCGCGCTCTCCAAATTTTGTGCGCTGATTACGGATCGCTACTAAAACCCTGCCTATAGCTGTTATAGGAGTTATTTTGCTATTTAGAGATACTTCAACTAATCATTGGCAAATATGTGATGCTTGGTATTTAGTATAATAATAATTATAATAATCGGCTAACTTTTGCCATTTTTGTGAAAAATCACCCCAAGGGCGCTTTACAATTAAAGATTTTTTAACCCAAGCTCCTAGCGGTAGACTTATTATAATTACGCATCCTGGGAATGTGTACGTGAGATTTTAAAAAGATGCGTTTTTAATTGAGATCGAAATCGGCCGCTGCAAAAGCACGATCGCCAAACTTGGCGTTTGGACTTCGTTGGGGTTCACGAAGACATCAAAGGACACGTTTACAGACTTAAGCAATTCTGAATACAGCTGCCTAAATACATATGTGCATACTTAGATCATAAATTAATTTTAGCGTAGAGGTACTATCCTATTTCGGGACTTAAACGGAGATTCGATGCTAAAATTAATGTGTTTTACATCCTTATAAAGACAGCTGCCTAAATTTTATCTGTAGGATGTCTATTGCCTCGATTGGTTCAACACTTGTTAAATGCATACAATTTTCATTTATTGTGGCACTTTGTGGATAATTTTTAATTATGAAAATTAAAAAAAACGCTTAATTTGTTTGTGTTTTTTACCAACCAAGTAGTTTTAGTATTTGATT
The DNA here is from genome assembly GCA_022494985.1 of Micrasema minimum. Lineage (NCBI taxonomy): Eukaryota > Metazoa > Arthropoda > Insecta > Trichoptera > Brachycentridae > Micrasema > Micrasema minimum. The sequence continues at coordinate 27,956 of JAGVSP010003905.1, forward strand.
GGACTACACATAGATATTCGTAGATTTTCATAAATATCTACCATGGAATTCCTGGAAAAAAAAACAGCGCTTTGGAGCACCGAAAAGATTAGGAAACCAAATAGGAATCTTGTGGGAAAAGGTTTTTTTTTGAAAGTTGAGAGCATTCTGCGGAGTTAGCTTAGCTTTTCATTTCGTTTATTGTCCAACAATAAAAAATTGTAAAAAAAATATTTAAAAAGGGTAGATACGTGGCCATAAAACGCTCATTTATCAGTTTCTCAAAATCTTTCGGCAGTTTTGCAAAATCTATAGAAAAATCTTTACAGTTAGACACTGCAGTGAGTTCCAAAGAATTATTAATTGAAACTACGTAACTTTCTTTTTTAAAAAGAACATGAAGGAATATTACAATTTAATTAATTCAGTACGAATTATTACATCTAAGAAAAGTAAATTTTTTAAACTCCAATACACTTATTGAAAGATCGCAAGAGCTTTGTTTTTTACTCCTTCTACATGCCACACCATACTAAAATCCGATATACTTAGTGACCAAGATTATAAGAATAAGTATGTGTCTCTACTGCTCTGTGAATGGTGAAAACACAATAAAGACATTTGAAGTGGCATAATAACCTAAAAATACAACACATTTTAGTCACATCTGGTCCAAATAATAAGACAACGACCCCAAAGCATAAATTAATATCAATGAGACCAAGAACTAAATCCATAACATGTGTTTCTTAAATCCAGCTTATTCGTCGGCTTGCAAAAAACATGTAGAATTTATATAAAACATCCACATAACTTTTACAAATAACAAAACCAAGTATAAGTGACACGTGCTGGCTTGTAATATTATACAACATATCGCCTCTTCGCATTAAAAGTGTACAATTTCCAAAAATCTTCGAAATTGAGTTAATATGAGGAAACGATTGGTATCAACAGTATTCATCTCTTTAATATTGACAAAAGAGCGTAGTTCAACAAACGCTCGCTAGATAGCGCATTGGTTAGTTTTAAATTGGCCGAAGTGAGAACTTGTTTCGCGCGAAAACTAAATATTTTTTAGTTATGTTCAAACGACCGAGCAGTGCATTTGTCGTGTCTCTTCAAAAGTATACAAAAACGAAAATTTGACCTAAGGTAAGCATTCTATTTCATTAGTATTATACAATCTCAAAATTATACACTTATTGCTATAAATGTGTAGCAAAGTTTGAATCAATTCTCCCTTTAAAATTGTATAATTATGTAATTGTACAGTTTTTGTGATAAAATATGAATAATACTGTGGTGACCCTTTTCATTAAAAACTATATTTTTTCTAAATTGTATACTGTTTTAGATATTTTTTTGTTAAAAGTAATGTTTTATTTTGAAATTGACTTGTTTTTATCCTAAATCTGACGTCAGAAATAGTTTAATCCCGAAAATGTTTACTTTTTCATTAATAAATGTAAGATTATTTCGATTTTCGTTAATATTAGTTATTTTATTATGTATGTTTTCACTGTGATTTTGAAACATACAGCGACTTGTTTCAACGCGTTTAGTTATGTTTTAATAGTCAGCACTGCGACAAACGGTCGGGGGCGAGTGACTGACGGCTGTCTCGTTTTGCCGCGCGTTCCTCTCTATACAAAACGAGATAGCCGTCGCGTCGCTCGCCCCCGACCGTCCGTCTAATTGTATGTTTTAAAATGTTTTTATTTTATTTATGCAGCTTAAATCAAATGCATTGGAAATGGCACAAAGAATTCAATTTCTAGAGAGCTTGAAAAAAAATATAACTACTCAGAAAGAAGTAAATGATCCGCCTATTGCTGATTCTGAAGTGGAATCGATGGACATACTACATGAAAATACCTCACAATATGTAATAAGTCTAAACTTAGGTATGTTTTTATATAACTATAATAAGTATTATTAATGTGATTTTATTTTATTTGGGTACTTATTACACATAAATATTTTTCTTTGACAAGTTTACAGAACGATTACAGGAAACGAACGACAATTCAGATTTACAACAACAATGTATTGTACAAGAAATTAACGCTTCAGAGAAGCAGCAACTTCAGAAAATTGGTAAGATATCTTATCATTTTTTTTTAGTTTTTGTAGGAAAACTAAGTGTATCTAAGTCAGACATTTTATTTTAGATTCATCAGATAGCAGTGACTCCGATTCCACGAGTTCTTCATCCAGCTCGCCTTCCTCTGGAAAAGATTATTCTTCTGATGACAGCGTAGCTGATCCCAACTTCAATATTAGTAATGAATTTAATTTATTACAAAGGAGTTCTGATTCTGAGCCATCTCAGGCTGAAAATTCATCGGTTCAATTAATCCAAACGGTTGAGTTACAGACAGAGCAAGTTTCGCCGAAAAAGAAAACACGTAAACGTCTAGCTCACCCAACAAAATGGAAAACAAATGAATTAAAACGATTGAGGCATGCAGGTAAAAGCTACTCTACTAAAAATAAAGTTGTAAGCAAAAAATCTATTAAGCCCTCCTTGCGGAGAGAAATGCAGGCAGAAATGTTCTACTCTCATTTTGGAGGAACAAAGGCAAAAATTTTTTGATGCATATTATGCATTACCAGATGCATTACATAAACGTCATTTTATTGCCAGTAGCATTGAGGAGATTATGCCTAAATATGTGTATAAATCTAGCAATAGACCACGCAAACATAATCGGTAAGACTGAAATACCTTGGTTAACTTAGTGCCATGTTACTTAGCGATTAACGAGATTTAGTCAACCACTTAATTTTATTTTATAATTATCTTATTTTTTGAGCCATTTTGTTTTAGTTGTATAAGTTTTAGTCCATATTTAGTATGATAATTTCATCATTGTACTGAAAGAAATAAATATTTATAAAAATATTATTGTTTTACTGTGAAAAATATTTTTTTTTCTCTTAAATTTAATCGTTTTGAATAAATTAAATATTTATGTTGAAATAAAATCGTAAAAATCAAGCAACATTTTATCTAGAAAAGTATTAAAAACTCAAAACGATTATTTTTCTGACCTACGTTTCGGCTACTATATAACAAAATTAATATAAAATTTTATCTTACTTTGAAAGACAGATAATGTAACTATCAAAAAATAAATAAAAAGTTTTGAAAAGATCATTATTATTAAAAATATTACACGTCAAACCTTAAAAACGCTCTCCTGTAAAATTAATAAGTTTTGAGATTATACAGTTTTAATGCGAGAAGGCGATATGACTACAGAGGTTGGCTTGGAGATGGCTCGTGTGAGCCCATTGTTGACAGTAATATTATAACGACAAATCTTGATAAATTAAACTGCGGCGCATTTTTTGTATCAAAAATCATATTTATCTAATTCAATTTTGTGTTTCTAGACAGCTTAAAAAACGAACATGCGTAATCTTAAAAGGGCACCTCACAGAGATACCTGACAAAAATGGTGCTATAGAAATTAGCTCTGCAATCACTGTGCCGAGCATCCCTGATAATAATAGGTGCGAAGGGTTGCAAAAAAAGTTTCAATGAAGGTGTATTTTTTTACAAATACATACATAGAGCAATTTATTATATTATTATATCACAACGATGTGATTCTTATTCAAAATTCGCACAATCAAGTATGTACTTGTTACATAATATTCAAAAATTAAAAAGTTGAAATGAATAATGTATAAAAATGTGTAGCTTCAAGAAACGCACAAAATAGCGCAATATTTTAGTTGCTATGTTTAATTTATGAGATTTCATATCCCGCAGTACCTATTCATTGTTTAGAAAATGCCGTGTGAATTCTTAGCATTATTTACAATTTACACAATATTATTATTTTATTCACGTTTCATGCATTTACTTTACTTTACATATACCTAACCAGTTCTAATAATTAAAATAATGTTATATCCAACGCAACATTCCACAGAACGCGTTGGAAAGTGAAGAAATAAAAGTGTAAAGATGTATTTTAAATTGTAAACTTACCGTAGACGTTTTTAAAATCCTCAAAGACGTTTTTCAATCGTTTTCAAAACATATTACACAAAATCACAGCGAACTCACGACACGGATCAAAACATAAATAGAAGCTCTTACTTTGCAGTTGTAATTCACGCAAATTGTTTTAAAACTTAACACACATTATATAGTCCTGTCCGCGTCACAATTCAAACAATAAATTCGAGAATTACAGTCAGTTTTTTGTGAATTTTTGGGTGTTTTGTAAACGGTATTTACGAAACGAGGGCTCGAGCTGCGTCGCAACGTCCCACCACATCAGCGGCTAGAATTCGACTGTCATGGCGGCCGGATAATGTACCAAAGTAGAATGCGCGCGCCAATAGAGCGGTGTAAAAAAAGGCACTTAGTACACTAACCATCTTCAAAGATGAAAAACTTTTAAACTCCACACAGATTTGAAATGAAACTACATTTTTACTTATTGGTCTTACCTGGTCGTAGTAAAAGCTGCTTGTGGACGGATAGACACACGCGCATGCGTTTCTCTCTTGTCGTCTGGGCGCGGTGCAGCAATTTTTTATACCACCTAACGAAAAAGCTATATTATTTACTATACTGTGAAAATTGTTGTCATAATAATGAGGTAATATGTTTGTTCTTGTTTAAATATTTAAAAGTTTACGTTTTTTACTAATGTACCTACCTACCTTGGTATCTAAAATCATGGGATTTTGAGATGAAAAAGCCTAGTTCTACATTATAATAATATTATCTGCATACCTCCTACAACATTTTGCCTCATTCTCATTATTTTTATTCTTCAGAGTAAATTTAGATATTGTGCCATATATACTTATGGCATTTTTAAACGTACGAAATGTTGTAGAAAGTACGATTTTTTTATTAAATTTTGGTACCTATCTACGCGTCCCTGCGTACACAACATGCATAATTGCATAGTGTACCAACTTCGGGAGATTTAAAAAAAATTAACTACTTATGGTTTATTTTTTTCGGATTTAAAATTTCACACCAAATAACACCCAATATTTTTAAAAATATATTACTTACCGAAAAATTAAAAATTCATTTGGAATATAGTACCTATACCTAATGACACATAAACAACGTAGGATACGATTCATATTTTATATTTTTAACGCTAGATTTTCCAAGAAAAATCCTCCAAGTCGTGACTTGTAAAGACAATGAATTCGAGATAAGTACCTACCTACAACTTTTTTTTAGATGGACGACGTTTTTTGCGACATCCCAAAAGTTAACTTTTTTGAGTTAGTACAGTTTAGAATTCACGGTGATATGTGATACCTTGGACTGGTACTGAAGCGGAAAACTGATCATCCTACCTTCATGTAATAAAATTATCAAGATACACTGCACTTGGTTTATCAATGCAGTGCCCTATGCACCATTGTGTGCTGATAAGGAAAGTAGTAGTAGTAGAATTCACGGGGAGCAAGAAGTTGATTTCGGTAAATTTTTGCTAATTGTTATCAAATATCATTTATTCAGTCAAATTAATACTATCCATAAAGAAAACAAAATTAAAAAACCGCATCTTAAAAAGAATTTGGTACTTATGAAAGCTTTTAGGTACAAGAAGGTAATTTTTAAACATGATGTAGATTCACCAGTTTTCGGGTTGTACTACGAGTTTTATTACTCCGTGTAAAATGATCAAACATATTTATGAAGAAAAGAAGAGAAAAATACTTAAATTTAACGAATCTTTGAAAAATGATATCTATTAATGCAATTACTAATTACTAATCAATAAATGCAGTGGGTAAAAAAATAAAAACGTTTTCCGCGAGAAAAAGAGGGTATTTCATTGGCAGTGACTTTTGTCCGAGATAGTAAGTTAGTTTACTAAAGGTTTGTTGGTATTACATAGGTAGTAAGTTCCTTCTCTGACAGCCTACTTTATGTGTTACATTTTTTGCGAAGACGAGATTTGTAGCATTTTGCGGCGCCAACGATCAGTATTCTCAGTACTGGAGTAAAGTGCTATAGTCCGTTTGATAAAACAATTTGTGTATTGATACAATAAAAATAACTAACTGACTAACTAACTAACCATCACGCCATTTCCCCGTAGGGGTAGGCAGAGAGGATAGAACGCCATACCACTCTGTGTTGACAGACTTCCTTTGCTTCCTCTACATTCATACATCTTCTCATGCACATACGCCAGTTATTCCGACTTTTCACTTGTCCATTTTCAAGTACTTGACGTACTTGGTCATGCCATGTCTTTCTCGGCCTTCCGTGGCTTCGACATCTAGGCACACTTGCATTTAAACTTTTTTTAGCCGTTCTTTTATTACTCATTCGTTCCATATGACCAAACCATCGTAAAAGCCCTTTCTTAATTTTGTCGATAATGCTTATCTCAGCCTTGCACTCTGCTCTAATTTCGACATTTGTACACCTATCATACATAGTCTTACTACACATTCGCCTGAGAGATCGCATTTTAACAGCATTCAGTCTATTTTCATCCTTCTTTTTCCAACACCACGCTTCACTACCATACATAAGGGTTGGTACCAGAACTTCGTTGTGTACTGCCAATTTTGCTTCTTTCGATAAGTTCTTATTTGCCACTATCGATTTCAAGGCATCATTTACTCTGTTTCCGGCACTAAATATATATTATTCATGTATGGTACAAAAAAATTGTCGTATGCCTATGTTAACAATCTTATTAAAAGTGTGTTTTCCAAAGAGTAAAGTCGAAATAAAAAAATGCCTCCGATGCAAAATATAGAAAAAAATTATCACTGTAATTAAGCACTACAAAGGAACTACGTTGATAAACTTGGAATCTTGATAATTCGATAACTCTACCGATTTTTCAAAGCTAATCCGCGAAATTTAATAGATTCAGTTTTAACTGAAACAAGCGGTAGAAATATGAGTTCAGTCCAGTCCAACATCCACCAAACTTCATAGCGAACAGAGTATATCCACAAGTAGCGTTGTTGATTTAACATTACACCATTCTGAACCATCGCTCACCGCAGTCAAGGGGTTTAAAAAAGTAGCTTCGCCACATAGCAGCGGATGGTATGTTAGCTGCACATACTTAGAATCTAATTTAATTCTGGTTATAAGTTATTATTGCATCCCCGGACCGACGTTATTAACTATCCACGTTATTTATTGCACATTTTACTGCACTCGGGACTGGAGATGTGGAATCGATGGAAGAACGCAAATAATGCAGTAGACTGATGGCTGATTGAATTATAAGCAGATTGTGTTATGAAAATTCTTGTTTCGTTTTATTGATACCGGCAGCGGCATTGCGATCTCCAAACGTTTTAGGTAGATAAATATGACGGTTATCCCAAAAATGACTGATAATTTATAGAATGTCGTCATACACACCAGGAAACTAGTGAATCTATATCATATTTGGAGTCGATTTTGTAGAATTTTTTTTTATTTGATTCATAGTTTTCGAGAAACTTGAGTACGAAGTTTTTTCGATAAATTTTTGTAAACCGTTATCAAATATCATGTATTTAGTCAAATTAATACTATCCATAAATTAAACAAAATCAAAAACAGCATTTTAATATGAATTTGTGCAATTTTCTTAATCTGCGGTACTTATGAGTGAGAGAAAAAAACAATTTTTTTTTCAAGCTTACATTCAAAAGTCACGATACTCATTTGACTCCAAATATGATGTAGATTCACCAGTTTTCGGGTTGTACGACGAGTTTTGTTACACCATGTATATGTAGAGCTTGCAATATCCGCATCGTGGTGCAACCGCATGCATCAGATAATAATTATTTATGTCATTTAAAAAAAAAAAAACTGGACAAACTCTTGACTTTGTGCTTTCCATTTAAAAACAAGGTTACTACCTAACACAAAAGAATAACCTGGGCAGCAGTAGATACCATTCTTACCGTTCTTACCGAATATAAGCATAACAAATTGAAGATTCATCTTTAGGCGTTTCCTAGTAGGTGATATAATTCGGTAAGAATCTCACTTGCAATCATAAAGGTTTCTGCTAAAATGCTTAGCAAATTTCTCAATGGATGACAGAGAGTGTTCACATGTGAAGCGTCGCGCCATTTTACTGTATATTGGCAGATATCAAATACTAGATAAAATACTAGGTGAAATGGGGAATGTTGTAATACATCAAGTGGCCACTTAACCCAGCCAATGAAGGTCATAAGCCCTGTTATCGCCTAGATATCCATATTCCCTTCCAAACTTCTCGTCTCTGTTGAGATGTCAAATTGTAATTAATTTTGATTATTAAATTGGCAGTCAGTATTGTGCATTTAACCCTTAGTAAACCAGGTACTAAATAATGAGAGCTACAATCATAATATCATCCTAAGCGAGCAGTTCAGTGTGTGTCTATAGTCTATACGTCATTCTGATCAGCGTTTATCGTCTGGAATATTTACGAGTGCTTACCCTTGCCTCGATAAATAAATAATGACCCTGTTCAATCAGAGGCGAGAATTTTCTAGAAGTTAATACTCTGACCACTTACGAGTGTTGCAAAATCATTGAAGACGATACTGGTTTATGATAACACAAAATAAAAGGTTAATTTTTTCTTATATTTATATCTCAACAGAGACGAGAAGTTTGGAAGGGAATATAAGTAGATATCCAAGCATTTACTGCCTTTAACGACGTGTCATTGGCTAGGTTAAGTGGCCTTTTGATGTATTAAAGCACTCCCCATTCGCATGTTGTAATTCATCATGTCTGTGGTCTCTTAAATCAGTCAATGACAGGTCTTTTAAATGAGGTTCGTTTTCATTTCCGTGGAATTTAATTCTGTTTAATTTTTATAAAAAATTACATTATGTTTATTAATATTTATTTTTTTCGGCTCAAGACATGAGTCGTGAATCGAAGAGTCGCGAAAGGTATCTGAAAAACATCCCTTCAAGATCGTTTGTAAAATGTTCAGTGTACTTTAGATACTTAACGAGATTTTTCAGCCACATTCTTTTTGGGAATAGAAATGTATATATATAATATTATACTATGTGCTTACCGAAGTGTAGCGCATTTGGCTACCGTGCATGAGGTCGCAGGATTGATTCTGGTAGGGGGTCAACATGAAATATTTATTTATATTTCATATTTATTCATGTGTGATACCTTGACTGGTACTGAAGCGTATGACTGATCAGTGATCATTATCTTCATGAAATAAAATTATCAAGATACACTGCACTTGGTGTACCGATGCAGTGCCCTATGCACCATCGGGTGCGGATAAGGAAAAGTAGTAGGAGTAATAGTGCTTACCAAATGAAATTTAAAAAAAAACTAAAAATACCGTTTACTATCACTTAAGACAGTAAATTCCTAAAACTTGATTGAATTGAGAGATTCCTTAATATTATTAGCCGATTATTACTGTCGTGCATGTGAACTCTGCATAAAATTTATATTTAAGTAAAATATAAACCGATACGGTTTTTTTAATATTAACTCTCATGGTTGCCAAAGCATTTCTTTATCGCTTGAAAGTTTTTACGTTAATTGAGAGTGTATGATTTAGGGCGAACATTATGGATGTAGGAACTTCAATAAATGAATAATTATTATTTTCACTTGAACAGCAGCCGTGGGGCAAGTCGCTATATTGCCTAGGCTTAGTCACAGTCACTATTCAATAGTAACTAGTACTAGACCAAGTCACGCCCGCGCCCTAACTCTATTCATTATTTAAGATGAATCTGTTTCTACGGACGTTTCCGGCACTATTATGGCCGATATTCAATAATATACGTATTTTCTTGCGGGTAACATTTATTACTCCTTACGTAAATTAAAACTAATGTTGAAACATTGGTATTAATCCACCCATGATTAAATTGGTTTGTATATAACCATAAGACCACGTCTATACTAACTTCAAAATAATCCATTAATTAGTTTTCTATCGAAGTTTCCGTTGTTTATGAAGTATTTTTTCATTTTTTATAGAGCGTTTTGACTGTTGACATCCATTTGTTAATAACCACTTTATTTTTTTTAAATAACTATCTTGGCTCGAAGGTTGATAGATTTTATTATTATTTCGGGTTTAAAATTCTATATGATGTTCATGAGCGTACCAATTATTTTTTTCTTGTTATATTCTCGAGTGATTACTACTTGTGGATCTATTAACATGAAAATTTACTTGTATCTAAAATATCCCATTAAATATGTAATATTTCATGAATATATAAATACATTATAAATTATAAATATACTCGGATACCTACTAAGGACATTGTACATAAGTCGTTTGGAGTTTAGTTCCATTATTTGGTCACCACTACTTTTTGATGGTGGAGAGAGTACAGAAGAAATTTCTGCGCATCTGTACCTAATGGAGTTTGGATATTATCCTGGCTCTTCCCGATTGACTTTTTACTGGGGATGCTAGGCTATGAGTCATTATCGAGGAGGAATGTTCATTTTGGTGTTGGTGGTCGCATACATAATTCAGAATTTCTGATGGATGTAGGTCTGTTCGTACCTGATAAACTAATATCTACGACAAAGACAGCATCGATTATTTTATCTACCACGATGCAGAACCAACTTACCAATAGTTATGCCTGTGGGTAGAGCAATCTTGCTACTTAATCGCATCAACTGGGGACTTCCTTTAGAAAAACACTTTCTAACTTTTAATTACATACATGATTTTCTTCCCTTTGTTAAACCTAAACGATCTATTGTCGTATTATTAATAATCGTATTAAGAATAATTTGGATTTTTTATATATGAAATATAATGAAATGAAATTTATAGGAGTCTTTTCATAGTGTATTTTTTATATTTTTTTAATTAGTCTAATACGGAGAATTGCCCGTTCTTAGAAACTTATTTAACTAACATTGAAACCACATAACGCAGTTTTTTGCGTTCCCCATGTTATTAACATCTACTATCAATATATTCTTTTACATATTGGATGTAAATATATTTTTATATAGTTTATTTTTTTCTATCTTCTTCAATACCAATATTCCCCTCCATCTACATCACGCACAAAACGATACCCACATACATAATTGAGTGGAAATTTTGTTTTGCCTCTGTACGAATGCTCCTATACTTCGTTCATCAAACCCCATTACCAATACATCGAAAGGATTAGTTGGCCTGAATTCGATCATAAAACCCTTAGAAGGTGGTAAAGTAATGATACTCGATCTGCAGCACACAACGTTCAATATTATTATAATTAAAGGGTTCCGCAACATAAAAAAATCATTTCATAAGAGTGGTTTAAAATTGAACGCCATGTTTTTAATGCGACCCTTTTTATTAAATTCGGGTGCTACAGGAACTGTTTTTTGGTCCAGAGTTGGAACTAGTTCAGTAATATGCATCAAATCGTTTCCAATGGTCCTCAAATATTTTTTTCAGATTTAGGTATCCAGTTTTTTTGTTGTTTGATTTGTACCTTATAAAGCATAATTTTTAAGTTTTAACAACACGCTTAATTATAATAAAATCGTTGAAAATTCAAAAACTTGAAATAAAACTGTTTCATGACATTTTTATGTTCGTAGATTTTTCTCTGATAAGAAAAAAAACATTTTACACCCAGTTGCGTATTACCTTAATTTAATAAACAATTTATGAACAAATTAATGAAATGATTTGAGTTGAATTGTATTTAATTAGATAGTTGTTCAAATAATTTAGGAACCAGATTATTTATTTATTTATTTATTTATTCACGCCCATGGGGCTTTTACAAAACAAATGTAAGTATCAGTACCAAAGCAACGCATGTACATACATAATTTAACATAATAATACAGGCATACATAATATGATTTTAAGATAAAGCAAAAGAAAAACAATGAAATAAAATTATAATAATAAGTATAATAAAATTATAATAAAAACTATAAAAAAATAAAAAAAACTATGGACAGTCAATCGAACAGGGATCACTTTTTCGGTGATACACAGTAATGTCGTTAATATTGTTTGTTATCTTATGGTACAGAGTATGAAAATATTTATTTAAGGAAATATTTTGTAAGGTTATGCTTAATCTGCATTTCATTGGTGTGAAAGATATATAAGGTATAAAATATAAGGTTACTTTGCGTTGTGTTAATGCTCAATGTCTTCTGAATGATAGTATTAAAAAATATCAGAAAAATACTAAAAAGTTATAGATACTCTGAAATTCTGACAGGTGTAGCGGTGGTCAGCCTAAGATTAGAAAAAAGGGGAAAAAACGTAGGTAATAGGGGCAATACAATATCTTGCTACTAACGGAGAAGAGGCGTTCATCTCTCGGTCTCCTAATCCTTCCAATAAACGTAGAATTGTAATATTCTAAACTTTATTGAACCCTTAACATACCGTTAATGTCAGATTTGGGCATATATTACAAGTAATATTTATTATGAAATTTAGATAAGAACATTTTCTATGGTAGCTACTGCTGCCCAGGTTATTCTTTTGTGTTAGGTAGTAATCTTGTTTTTAAATGGAAAGCACAAAGTCAAAAATATGTCTAGTTTTTTTAATTTTTATATGACATAATTATTATCTTATGCATGCAGTTGCACCACGATGCGGACCTATTGCAAGTTCTACATATACATGGTGTAACAAAACTCGTAGTACAACCCGAAAACTGGTGAATCTACATCATATTTGGAGTCGAATGTGTAATATGACTTGAATCTAGATTGAAAAAAAATCATTCTCCTCTCATAAAAGCTTTCATAAGTGAATTTTTATTAAAATACGGTTTTTTAATTTTGTTTTCTTTATGAGCAGTATTAATTTGACCAACCAAATAAATTATATTTGATAGTAATTTGCAAAAAAATTCTTTCTAATCAATTTTTTATTCACAAAATATTATATTCTACAAAATCAACTCCAAATATGATGTAGATTCAATGTTTTTCCGCTTGTACATCTAGTTTTATTACACGGTTTATTATAATAGACTATGTCACGTATGTGTGTGAAAGAGACTGTGTGTGAGGGTGACAGAAGATGTACGAACGTGTGTGTGTATGTAGTATGTCTGCTGTGTGCCCGTCATTCCCAGTTAGAGCTCTGAGCAGCGTAGACAGTTAAACCGTGTATTATAATAAACCCGTCAATATTGTCACGCCGTGTTTTACTAAAAGCTCCCATACCAATACATCACAGACTAGAATTAGGGTCATAAAATAGGTAGGTATGCTTTTCAATAATATACCTTATCTAAATTATTAAAATCGTACCAAATGATCGATGCTGTCGCTCTCACCATAAAACGAAAATATTCTTTTTCAATGACAGGCCGATGATACACATTGCCACGATTTAACAATAGATTCGATAATCCGGGCCGCATATTTGGCAGGAGGTGTAGTCATATTGTAGTCGTAGTAAAATGCAGCTGTTACAGTGACCTTGTGGGCGTCCTTGTCCCAAGGACCAACACATACACACAATCAAATAAACACACACACTCATGCCACCTATACTTTTACACGCGTCGATATAAAACATAAAGCTGTTTGACTCCTTCAGTGATCGGGAACTAGTGGAATAAGGAACTCCATTTTTTTTAAATAATTTATGTAGCGCTGTTTTCGTATGGAAATACTTCAAGAACGCTTTAAGAAAATATGCTTATGTCAAGTTTATATCTTCGGAAAATGTTTGCTTAAAAACTCAAACTTAAATCCTAATATTTCGAGGGCAAATATTCTCACAGTTGCGTACTTTTCTGGTGGGAGAGCATTTCAAACCACAGGGTGCATATAGTAGGTATCAACTCAGAATTGAATTTTTAAAATGTTTTTATGTTGGTACACGACAAAATAAAGACTTTACTTGTATGACGAAATTATTACAAACTACTACTACTACTACTCTCTTTTATTCGGGCTCTTTTATTTTATTTCATAGGGCACTGATTTGATACACAAGTGCAGCGAATATTGATCATTAATACAAACAACATACCTACTGTTAGTAAAAAAAAAAAATTGTAAATTCCAAAAACTTACAGTGACGCTACCTGTTACGAAAGCACGACGCAAAATAATGAAGAAATCACATTCAAACAATACAAATGAACTACACGCATTTAAAAAAAAATGCATTGTCGATTCTTGATGGGGAATCCGTGACGCGGATGCAAATTTTTGAAAAAGCGTAACTTCTTCAATCAAGCAATAAAAATTTTGAAATTTTATTTAGACCTACCACAGAAAATCATAAATATAAAAAATATATATTTGACATATGAGTGATAGAACTGACTAATAGGAAAGCTGAAAATAAAGATGTAGGTATCCTGGTATCTTTCTTTATGACTTAAAATATAAGATGTTATCTATGTTAGTATAGCAGCTGTGAAAAGAAAAACTATTATTAAAATAAATGTAAAAATTCCACACCCCAACACGTCCCTTAGGGCCAGTGGGGTGACAATATCCAAAATTGTAATTTGATAGTATTAAATATATAATATGTATTAAAAAGGATAATTGAAATAAATAAAAATGAATAGTCTTAAAGAATCAAAATTGGTTTCATTTAAAAAAAAAAAAACAAACCAAACCAAAGAATACAAAATTTGTATACATGGAGTAACAAAACCCGAAAACTGGTGAATCTACATCATATTTGGAGTCGAATGTGTAACTTGGCTTTTGAATGAGCTTGAATTTTTTTTTCTTTTCATAAAATCATTCATTAGTACTCGCAGATTAAGTAAAATTGCACAAAGTCCCTATTAAAATGCTGTTT
>JAGVSP010003906.1:0-19714 GCA_022494985.1 Micrasema minimum
TAATCGCGAAATCATAACAATATCGCGATAAAGCCATTCATACCAGGGACGTGACGTGGCTGTGTTGGGGAAATGATGTAAAAAAAGGCATGAAATGAAACGAGATTTATTTAAATTAACTGTACACATTACCCCCAAGACTCGAGTGTTCAACCAGTGGGTGTAACTTAACAACTTGCCGTGCTTTTTATGAGGACTAGTCTATTGCTAAATCCATAGATAATAGGTTATGAAATTTATACAGTAGGTTAAGATAGGTTGGGTTTAATAAAATAATTTAAATAAAATGGCTATTTAAAAGCAATATCCTTTATAATAGGTTATGAAATTTATACAGTAGGTTAATGATAGGTTAGGTTAAATAAAATAATTTAAAATCAATTAGATTTTTAAAAGGGAAATTTGACAATACATAATGAAGGCGTAACCCAATCGCGTATCAACCAATCACAGCTTTACGCTTTACTCTATAAACCAGAGAGTAAAAATGTTTTGAAATTTTGACAGCTGCACGGCAAGTTGTTAAGTTACCCCAACCAATGCATTCTACCCGTCCTTACTTATGGCGCGGAAACAATGACTCTGACCAAGCAATCCTCCCATAAGTTGCAAGTTGCACAGAGGAGCATGTAGAGAATTATGCTTGGAATAACATTAAGAGACTGAAAAAGGAACGAATGGATCCGACGCCAGACAAAGGTCTGCGACGCGGTGGAGCGAATTGCTTGGTTGAAGTGGAAATGGGCCGGTCACATGGCCAGAATGACGGACGACAGATGGACGAAACGCGTTCGGGCGTGGAGACCGAGAAACAGAGGCCTCAAGGGTTAGATGGGTGGACAACATCAGGAAGTCTGCTGGAAGACAGTGGATGGGGGCGCGCGCAGGATCGGGAGGAGTGTAGACGGCAGGGGGAGGCCTATGTCGTATGTCCAGCAGTGGACCTCAACGGGCTGAAATTATGATGAACTGTAGACATAGTGCCTTTTACGTGAATTTAGACGTTTTTTATACTCGTTTAAATTTTTTAAATACACAGATTTGAACAAAATAACACTATTTTTTTTATAGAATATCGTACGTGACGTTAAATTCACAGGGGTAACTTAACAACTTGCCGTGCAGCTGTCAAAATTTTCAAAACATTTTTTCTCTCTGGTTTGTAGAGTAAAGCGTAAAGCTGTGATTGGTTGATACGCGATTGGATTACGCCTTCATTATGTACTGTCAAATTTCGCTTTTCAATATCTATTTGATTTTTAAATTGTTTTATTTAACCTAACCTATCATTAACCTACTGTATAAATTTCATAACCTATTATAAAGGATATTGCTTTTAAATAGCCATTTGATTTAAATTATTTTATTAAACCCAACCTATCTTAACCTACTGTATAAAATTTCATAACCTATTATCTATGGATTTAGCAATAGACTAGTCCTCATAAAAAGCACGGCAAGTTGTTAAGTTACACCTATTCACAAAATTCGCAGAACACTCGTCGTAAGAAATGAGATAATATTGTGAATGAAATCTATTTTAGCATTTTTCGAATTGTTATGCATTTTCGTGAACGTCGCGGTACGTTTAAAATGAGCCTGAAACGTTAGCTTACGTTCAGCTCTCGAAGAAAATAGTTTTCAGCTAAATGAAAACAGTAAGTAATAACTAAAATAATCACAAAAAAAGTTCTTAACAAAATAACACGGTTTTGACGTGATAACGTCTGATAAATCGATGAACGGCGGATGCACACACGAAAAAGCATGACTCATTGTCACGTTCCGCCTGAGCCGAGTGTGCAAGCGAGAGCGCGGAATAAGCGATAGAGAGGCACGATCGGCCTAAGCGTTCGGTTTGTGACGCATCTATCTCTCTTCCACTCCATCGGCCGATGCGTCAAAAAAATGTTAATTTGTGGAAAAAAATGTAATTTTCAATTAACTCCTGCTTTGTATTATACAAAATAATGATAATTCATTAATAATAATTCAATTCATAAAAGTATGCTTTTTTCATCAATGTTTTCTTATGACGTTATCACGTAAAATTATCGTCAGTAAACCGACTTTACAGACAACCAAAAAAGTTTTTTTAACCAAAATCAATTTCTAGTCAATTGAGAAAATTCGCAAGAGTCTAGTTCTAGCAAAATCAGAAATAAAAAATCTCCATGTCCCTGTATCGCGTGTACTCTATACCTATACCTACCAACTAAGTATAAAAACATAAACATGTTCAGAATTATCTTTCTAAAGAAAACTTCAAACACTCGCCTCTATAGCCAAGCCGCTATTTCTATTTCTGCTTATTGTAAAAGCGTAGATTTTCACACAAATCAATGCCATCGCTTTTCTGTGTCTTGACTTACTTTATTTTATTAAATGAGGGAATCCACTGTTTTCTAAAGTATTTTTTTTTCTATAAACGTACTATTTAACTAAGCAAAAAAATAAAATATTTTTATAAGTTATTGATTTTTTAAAGTTGCACATTTAAAATACCGCGCCAAATACTACTATGTACTAAGTGCGTCATTTTTGCAGGAGTGACGTCATAAAACGAGTGGCTAACGGCATGGTATTTCTCCAGCCAGTAACAAAACTGTCCAAATTCTATGCAAACTGACGCGGGACGGACGGCCAGAGCACAGATAATATACCGCCAACTCAACTGTCAGATATACTGTTAACAGCTGTTCTAGGGAGACTGAATGGCGGCCATCTTGTTTTGCGATAGAAGATTGTATTCCATATTAAAATGCCATGGAACGCGGTCCACTTTCTTGAAATGTGGCTACGGGGGCTTAAGAACGGAAACCGGAAACACTACACTAAAATACAAGGAGCCCCGGAATTTTTTTTATTTATTATTATCTAAGCTTTTACAGGGCTTATAACCTGGCTGTAAGACTATGTATGATAGGTGTACAAATGTCGAAATTAGAGCAGAGTGCAAGGCTGAGATAAGCATTATCGACAAAATTAAGAAAGGACTTTTACGATGGTTTGGTCATGTGGAGCGAATGAGTGATGAAAGAACGGCTAAAAAAAGTTTAAATGCAAGTGTGCCTGGATGTAGAAGCCGCGGAAGGCCGAGAAAGACATGGCATGACCAAGTACGACAAATACTTGAAAGTGGACATGTGAAAAGTCGGAATAATTGGCGTATGTGCATGAGAAGATGTATGAACGTAGAGGAAGCAAAGGAAGTCTGTCAGGACAGAGTGGTATGGCGTTCTATCCTCTCTGCCTACCCCTACGTAGAAATGGCGTGATGGTTAGCTAGTTAGTTAGTATTAAGCTGGGCCGCTTGATGTATTACATCATTTTCCTCATTCCGCCCATCATCTGATAATCATATTTACGAGTATATCAAATTATTTTGAAACCTTGTAATACTCGTATATTGAAATCGGCTTAGTCATTCCGATATCGCATAGCTTTACATAGGCCTCTGTTGAAAAATTGCTAAGCGTTTTTTAGCTATCTTCAATAGATTTATTGAAGATCCAAAAAATTCTTGCCTGTTTTTATCAGAACAAATGAATAAATAATTAATTCTGTGTAAATTACTTTACTACATCGGATATTTTATATTAAAGTCATCATTTACAATGACGTCAGCATAAACAAGCCACGTATACCTAGGAAATAATGTATGTTACCCATATCTGTAGGTATTACCAACACAATCCAACGTCCTTGCCATGCATTTTCCTTAGAAAAGGAATTTCCTGTCTTGCCTATTATAAGCTGTTATTTTTCCTTTGTGAAAAAGTTAGATTATATTTAAGTCTAACTAACTAACTAACCATCACGCCATTTCCCCCGAAGGGCAGGCAGAGAGGATAGAACGCCACACTACTCTGTCCTGGCATACTTCTCTTGCTTCCTCCACAATCATACATCTTCTCATGCACGCAGCACTTAACTTGATCCTGCCACGTCTTTTTCGGCCTTCCTCGACTTTTACATCCAGGCATTGTCGCATCATATATTTTTTTAGCCGTTCTTTCATCATCCATTCGCTCTACATGACCGAACCATCGTAAAATACCTTAATTTTGTCGTTCTTAATCTCAGCCTTACATTCTGCTCTAATTTCAACATTTGTGCACCTATCATACATAGTTTTACCACACATTCGCCTGAGAGATCGCATTTCAACTGCATTCAATCTACTTTCATCCTTATTTTTCCAACTCCATACTTCGCCTCCATACATAATGGAGGATTTAAGTCAAATATTTTAAAGGCGATGGAGTCTAGTCAATCAAGTTAATAATTAATTTATTATTTATTTTCGACATTATTTCTTATTACTGTGCAACTTTGTTTAAATGCAAAAAAAATTATCGATGTATTTTTTCTGAGTGCATCAACCTAATAATATGGCAAGCTATTGCACCACTAAGATAATAACTGCGATCTCATTGCACTGTGCTTTATTTTTCATTGTTCCCATAGCTGATGAAAGTGCACTCATTTTGTTGAAACAGCGACCGTTTGTGCTTTATGACTTGGCAGATTATAAGTAGGTACCTAACTACTGAATCATTTTATTTATGACCAGCTCCCGTTTTATATGCTTTTTAATTTTTTTAAATGTAAGAATTTTATAATTTAATGCTGAGAAAAAAAATCCTTTCGCACTACGTGGCGGGGTGGTGCGGGGAGGAGTGGGGGTCCGCTCTGTCACCGAACGCCTTGCCTTGTACAATGAATCAAATTGGTGCAGTCACGTGGTGTTAGCCAGTTTGGACGGTATTTACAGGAATTTTTATTCATATTTTAATCATTTTTTTAAGAAATAGAACAACTTTATAAAATTTTTTTCTCAGAATACATCAATTCATCGTGGGAAACGGGTATACAACAACACAAATTATACAATGTACAAGACAAATTTCTGAAGACGTGAAGTGAGCAAACAATAGTATACAAAGTGGTTATGTTATGTCGTGTGTATGTTGTGGTGTGATATGTGTGTGGAGTGTGGTGTACGTGTGGGGAAATCTGAATATTTAAACGCAGGAGACGATAAGTTTAAGAGGAAAAGGATACCGCCGTCCTGGCAGACCGTCGATGATCATCCTACGGATGTATTCGGCGGAGCTGATGGAGTTTTTTTATACAAAGAAAGTTATTAATAAATAATTACCATATAAATATTTGTAAATCATGCTCGCTGAATTGTTTTTGTCTACTGGTTTCGAGTCGCATCCCGTTTCGTCATCGGGACAAACAACCAAACTAACATGCTAATAATGCTTGCCTTTTTTTTTAAGTATGCCTCCCGAGAGCCTTAAATGCCTTTTTAAAGCATCATGCCTCCCGACTGTTGACGCCTTAACCAGTTGCTCAGAGCTGTACTTGACTACAAGAGCGGCGGCCGATCGCTTTCTCGGCGTTTCCTGGCTCCTCATAGGGGGCGTCCACTGATGATGATGAACAAATTATCGGATTCGTCGGGCAGTGTTTGCGTCAGAGCTGCGGGACGTGGACTGGGAAATAAATCATTTCTTATAGGTAATTGGGACTATTTTTTATTTAAAAAAATTGATTGAAAAATGCAAAGGAATTTTTTTTAAATTTTTACGATCGCTTGGCCTGGATTTTCTAGGCAGTTTGAAATAGCGCTTTTCCATATCGCTCGCAAAATCCTCCTACGCATGGGGGTGTGACGTCAAGATATTCACTTCTGCAGTTTCAGCCTTTGTAATGAACAATGCATAAGTTTATGGAGTTCTACATAGCATATCAATACCTCGTCAAGTTTTAGTATGGGAAATATAAATGGAATTGTTTACTTTATAATTATAACGTTTTCAAAGATAGCTTCGGGAACAAACTCTACCCTTCGGCAAACATGATCATGACTCAGAGAGAGCCCTCAAAAAATATCTGTGCCAATTATAATGCATTCATAACCAAAAGTGTTTGCGTTTTTATAATATTTAAAAAATTTCCATAGGGGCTACTTTTATGTTAATATAACTCATAGATTTCGAGTGCAAAAAAAGCGACTCGCCACCAAATAAGCCGTCGCCCATCACCGTCGGATCGGGAAGATTGCGTCTGATATTATTTTTACGCGAGATTAACACGCATTCTCGAACTCCCCGGTGAATGGGAGGGCGCCTCCCACGCGCGTGACGTCATCACGCGTGACGTAGCCGATGACGACGGAAATAATGACGTCATCGCTCCCATACAAGTGCCGGAGCCGAGAAACGGCGAGAACTAACGTGTATTGCTACTTGAGTCATCCATGTTTGTTTACAAAAAAGAAATACTTGTAAATGTAAAATAGATTGCAGCAATACTGTCGAAATTTTTACGAAAAAGATACTACGAATCCCATTGATTTATAATACACTTAGATCTGCCTTGCAGAGTAAATTATTTAGAAAAAGTAATGACACGAAGATTCCGCACCTTTAATTCTTACCAATACACTTACACGGGTCGACCTATCAGAGCCCTTCGACTGCCGGCAAGCATCCGCCCACACACCGCAAAAGGTATGGGCTATATATAGGGTTACAGTAACAGTATACAATATTAACCCGTTCCTTACGAGGAGCGTTCATGAATTGTACCATGCATCTAAAATGATTTTTTTTTCTTGTGGACGGGGCTGTTGGCTATTATTTAAGAAGAAAACTTTCGAAAAATAATTATTTTAGGCTATGTAAACAAATATAAATAAACACTTACATGTGGAAAGTTGCACCATCATTTTTGTTAAATTTATCCGTACGGTTTTTACACGGTTTCACTAAACAGGAAGGCATTTCGGAATGTTTTCTGAACGTCCGACTCGGCCGGCGGTTAAAGAAATACTGAATACGCGTCTGGCGGAGTTGGAGGTTTTGGCGGAAAAGTGTCATTCATTTTTTGGGTTTAACTCGAATCTAAGTGTATCATAAATCAATGACGAATCCCCAACGAAATAATAAAAATGCCATTTTGATTTTTGATATTTTTTTTTTTGATTCACATGGTTTTTAAAATAGACCTACGATTTGCATAATGCATCTCACAGATGTGACGTGAAATTAACAAAATTCGTATTTTAATTTTAATTTGAGAAAGCAGAGCTGCCTCGTGAAGGCAGCCTTTTCAAAACTGAAAATTGTCCACTTTTACTTTCAAAAAGCTGCCAACTTAAGTTATTGTCATCCAAAAGAATTTTCTAAATCCAACTGTTACGTTTGCCACTCAATTAGCGTCATATTTGGTGGCGACATAATTTTTTGCACTCGGCATTTTCTTCTACAAGTAAATCCCACCTGTTTTGGAACATCCGAGTCTGTCTGGCATCTCAAGATGGACATTATGATCGATTGCAATAGTGCCCACGGAAACGTCTTAATTTAGAGACATGAAAGATAAATAATATGGTGAAAAATATTCTACTGAAAATTAATTAAAATTTAAATTTGGTTTGTTTTTGATGTGGTACCTAGAGAAATGAATAAAGATAGAATCAACCAATGCATTCTGCCCGTCCTTACTTATGGCGCGGAAACAATGACTCTGACCAAGCAATCCTCCCATAAGTTGCAAGTTGCACAGAGGAGCATGGAGAGAATTATGCTTGGAATAACATTAAGAGACTGAAAAAGGAACGAATGGATCCGACGCCAGACAAAGGTCTGCGACGTGGTGGAGCGAATTGCTTGGTTGAAGTGGAAATGGGCCGGTCACATAGCCAGAATGACGGACGACAGATGGACGAAACGCGTTCTGGTGTGGAGACCGAGAAACCAGAGGCCTCAAGGGTTAGATGGGTGGACGACATCAGGAAGTCTGCTGGAAGACAGTGGATGGGGGCGGCGCAGGATCGGGAGGAGTGGAGACGGCAGGGGGAGGCCTATGTCGTATGTCCAGCAGTGGACCTCAACGGGCTGAAATTATGATGAACTGTACACATAGTGCCTTTTACGTGAATTTAGACGTTTTTATACTCGTTTAAATTTTTTAAATACACAGATTTGAACAAAATAACACTATTTTTTATAGAATATCGTACGTGACGTTAAATTCACAGGGGTAACTTAACAACTTGCCGTGCAGCTGTCAAAATTTCAAAACATTTTTTTCTCTCTGGTTTGTAGAGTAAAGCGTAAAGCTGTGATTGGTTGATACGCGATTGGATTACGCCTTCATTATGTACTGTCAAATTTCGCTTTTCAAAATCTATTTGATTTTAATTATTTTTTTAACCTAACCTATCATTAACCTACTGTATAAATTTCATAACCTATTATAAAGGATATTGCTTTTTAAATAGCCATTTGATTTAAATTATTTTATTAAACCCAAACCTATCTTAACCTACTGTATAAATTTCATAACCTATTATCTATGGATTTAGCAATAGACTAGTCCTCATAAAAAGCACGGCAAGTTGTTAAGTTACACCTATTCACAAAATTCGCAGAACACTCGTCGTAAGAAATGAGATAATATTGTGAATGAAATCTATTTTAGCATTTTTCGAATTGTTATGCATTTTCGTGAACGTCGCGGTACGTTTTAAATGAGCCTGAAACGTTAGCTTACGTTCAGCTCTCGAAGAAAATAGTTTTCAGCTAAATAAAAACATAAGTAATAATAACTAAAATAATCACAAAAAAAGTTCTTTACAAAATAACACGGTTTTGACGTGATAACGTCTGATAATTCGATGAACGGCGGCTGCACACACGAAAAAGCATGACTCATTGTCACGTTCCGCCTGAGCGAGTGTGCAAGCGAGAGCGCGGAACAAGCGATAGAGAGGCACGATCGGCCTAAGCGTTCGGTTTGTGACGCATCTATCTCTCTTCCACTCCATCGGCCGATGCGTCAAAAAAAATAAATAATTTATGGAAAAAATTGTAATTTTCAATTAACTCCTTCTTTGTATTATACAAAATAATGATAATTCAGTAATAATAATTCAATTCATAAAAGTATGCTATTTTTCATCAATGTTTTCTTATGACGTTATCACGTAAAATTATCGTCAGTAAACCGACTTTACAGACAACCAAAAGTTTTTTTAACCAAAATCAATTTCTAGTCAATTGAGAAAATTCGCAAGAGTCTAGTTCTAGCAAAATCAGAAATAAAAAAAATCTACCCATGTCCCTGTATCGCGTGTACTCTATACCTATACCTACCAACTAAGTATAAAAACTTAAACATGTTCAGAATTATCTTTCTAAAGAAAACTTCAAACACTCGCCTCTATAGCCAAGCCGCTATTTCTATTTCTGCTTTTTGTAAAAGCGTAGATTTTCACACAAATCAATGCCATTGCTTCTCTTGTCCTGTGTCTTTACTTACTTTATTTTATTAAATGAGGGGAACTGTTTTCTAAAGTATTTTTTTTCTATAAAAACGTACTATTTAACTAAGCAAAAAAAAATAATATTTAATTTTTTTTTTATAAGTTATTGATGAAGATACGATTTTTTAAAGTTGTACATTTCAAATACTGCGCCAAATACTACTATGTACTAAGTGCGTCATTTTTGCAGGAGTGACGTCATAAAACGAGTGGCTAACGGCGCAGCATGTAGGTGGTATTTCTCCAGCCAGTAACAAAACTGTCCAAATTCTATGCAAACTGACGCGGGACGGACGGCCGGAGCACAGATAATATACCGCCAACTCAACTGTCAGATATACTGTTAACAGCTGTTCTAGGGAGACTGAATGGCGGCCATCTTGTTTTGCGATAGAAGATTGTATTCCATATTAAAATGCCACGGAACGCGGTACACTTTCTTGAAATGTGGCTACGGGGGCTTAAGAACGGAAACCGGAAACACTACACTAAAATACAAGGAGCTCTGGATTTTTTTTATTTATTATTATCTAAGCGTTTACAGGGCTTATAACCTGGCTGTAAGACTATGTATGATAGGTGTACAAATGTCGAAATTAGAGCAGAGTGCAAGGCTGAGATAAGCATTATCGACAAAATTAAGAAAGGACTTTTACGATGGTTTGGTCATGTGGAGCGAATGAGTGATGAAAGAACGGCTAAAAAAAGTTTAAATGCAAGTGTGCCTGGATGTAGAAGCCGCGGAAGGCCGAGAAAGACATGGCATGACCAAGTACGACAAATACTTGAAAGTGGACATGTGAAAAGTCGGAATGATTGGCGTATGTGCATGAGAAGATGTATGAACGTAGAGGAAGCAAAGGAAGTCTGTCAGGACAGAGTGGTATGGCGTTCTATCCTCTTTGCCTACCCCTACGGAGAAATGGCGTGATGGTTATTTAGTTAGTCAGTATTAAGCTGGGCCACTTGATGTATTACAACATTTCTCATTCATCTGATAATCATATTTATATCAAATTCTTTTGAAACCTTGTAATATATTGAAATCGCCTTCGTCTTTCCGATATCACATAGCTTTTGAAAGCTATCTGTTGAAAAATTGCTAAGCGTTTTTTAGCGATCTTATAGATTTATTGAAGATCCAAATAATTCTTGCCTGTTTTTATCAGAACAAATGAATAAATAATTAATTACTTTACTACATCGGATATGCTATGTAACAGTTTTTTCTTTGTATCGCCTGTTTTCTTCGTTAATACTGTAAAATTTTGCTTTATCGATTGCATAATTATTTATATTAAAGTCATCATTTACAATGACGTCAGCATAAACAAGCCACGTATACCTAGGGAATAATGTATACCCATACCTGTAGGTATTACCAACACAATCCAACGTCCTTGCCATGCATTTTCCTTAGAAAAGGAATTTCCTGTCTTGCCTATTATAAGCTGTTATTTTTCCTTTGTGAAAAAGTTAGATTATATTTAAGTCTAACTAACTAACTAACCATCACGCCATTTCCCCGAAGGGGTAGGCAGAGAGGATAGAACGCCACACCACTCTGTCCTGGCATACTTCTCTTGCTTCCTCCCAATCATACATCTTCTCATGCACGCACGCAGCACTTAACTTGATCCTGCCACGTCTTTTTCGGCCTTCCTCAACTTCTACATCCAGGCATTGTCGCATCATATAATTTTTTAGCCGTTCTTTCATCATCCATTCGCTCTACATGACCGAACCATCGTAAAATACCTTAATTTTGTCGTTCTTAATCTCAGCCTTACATTCTGCTCTAATTTCAACATTTGTGCACCTATCATACATAGTTTTACCACACATTCGCCTGAGAGATCGCATTTCAACTGCATTCAATCTACTTTCATCCTTATTTTTCCAACTCCATACTTCGCCCCTATACATAACGGAGGATTTAAGTCAAATATGTTAAAGGCGATGGAGTCTAGTCAATCAAGTTAATAATTAATTTATTATTTATTTTCGACATTATTTCTTATTACTGTGCAACTTTGTTTAAATGCAAAAAATTTATCGATGTATTTTTTCTAAGTGCATCAACACAATAATATGGCAAGCTATTGCACCACTAAGATAATTACTGTGATCTCATTGCACTGTGCTTTATTTTTCATTGTTCCCATAGCTGATGAAAGTGCACTTATTTTGTTGAAACAGCGACCGTTTATGCTTGATGACTTGGCAGATTATAAGTAGGTACCTAACTACTGAATCATTTTATTTATGACCAGCTCCCGTTTTATATGCTTTTTAATTTTTTAAATGTATTTATAATTTAATGCTTCGCACACAGTGCTTTGTTTGGTACAATGAACAAAGAATTTTCAATTTAAGGTAATATACACCGTGTCCCACGATGAGACCGCGAAACTCTGGAGGGTGATTGTTCATGGTATTCTGAGAAAAAAATCCTTATAAAGTTTTCTGATCCGGGCATTTTTAATAATTAATTTAAAAAAAGCGACTATGTAATACTGGCTTCTGTTTGAAATGCTAGCGGTGGCGGGGTGGCGGTGGGCGGGGAGGGGGTCCGCTCTGGTCACCGAACGCCTTGCCTTGTGCGGACATTCAAAATTCGAATTTCATATCTGAAATTGGTGCAGGTCACGTGGTGTTAGCCAGTTCAAAAATGGACGGTATTACACGCGTGAATTTTTATTCATATTTTAATCATTTTTTTAAGAAATTAGAATTGAGTTTTTTTGAAAAACTTTATAAAGATTTTTTTCTCAGAATATCATGAATAATCACCCTCTGGAGTTTCGCGGTCTCATCGTGGGAAACGGTGTATACAATATAACACAAATTACGTGGACAACACAATGTACAAGACAAATTTCTGAAGACGTGAAGTGAGCAAACAATAGTATACAAAGTGGTTATGTTATGTCGTGTGTATGTTGTGTCGTGGTATGTGTGTGGAGTGTGGTGTACGTGTGGGGAAATCTGAATATTTAAACGCAGGAGACGATAAGTTAAGAGGAAAAGGATGCCGCCGTCCTGGCAGACCGTCGATGATCATCCTACGGATGTATTCGGCGGAGCTGATGGAGTTTTTTATACAAAGAAAGTTATTAATAAATAATTACCTAATAAATATTTGTAAATCATGCTCGCTGAATTGTTTTTGTCTACTGGTTTCGAGTCGCATCCCGTTTCGTCATCAAGACAAACAACCAAACTAACATGCTAATAATACTTACCTTTTTTTAAAAATATGCATGCCTCCCGAGAGCCTTAACCATGCTTGCCTATTTTACAAGGCATCGGGTTCTCGGCGTCCTGGTCGTCCACTGTTGACGGCATTCGTCGGCAGTTTGCGTCAGAGCTGTGGGACGTGGACTTGACTTGGGAGGAGCTGGCGGCCGATCGCTTGGCCTGGAGGCAGTTTGTGGAATCCATATGCTCCTCATAGGGGGCAGATATGGTATGATGATGATGAACAAATTATCAAGATTCACTGCGGTGCAGTGTAACAATGCGGAGTTTATTAGTACATAGCATTGTACCTCGTCAAGTTTTAGTATGGGAAATAAATCATTTCTTATAGGTAATTGGGTTCTTTCAGATTTTCTATTTTTTATTTAAAAAAATTGATTGAAAAAAATAACAATACCAAAGGAATTTTTTTTAAATTTTTACGATGTCATTATGAATTTTCTAGCGCAGTTTGAAATAGCGCTTTTTCAAATCGCTCGCAAAATCCTCCATTTGGCGCGCATGGGGTGTGACGTCACATCAATATGGGCGCTGACTTCGTAATTAATTTCCCGCCTTTAATAATGAACGGGTATGACTTAACATAAGATATTATGGAGTTCTACAAAATAAATGCCATATCAATCAATAAATTTATAAATGACAACAACATTTTTGATCATTGTGTTTTATATCGTTGGAATTGTAAAAATATACTTTAAATATTTATAACGTTTTCAAAGATATTCATGCTACCGGGAACAACTTAATTCTATTTTTCTAGCTTCGTGCAAACTTACCCTTGGATCATGACTCAGAAGAGAGCCCTCAAAAAATATCTGTGCCAATTATAATGCATTCATAACCAAAAGTGTTTGCGTTTTTATAATATTTTTTTTCCATAGGGGCTACTTTTATTTATTGTTTAATATATCTCATAGATTTCGAGTGCAAAAAAAGCGACTCGCCACCAAATAAGCCGTCGCCCATCACCGTCGGATCGGGAAGATTGCGTCTGATATTATTTTTACGCGAGATTAACGCGCACTGGTGAATGGGAGGGCGCCTCCCACGCGCGTGACGTCATCACGCGTGACGTAGCCGATGACGACGGAAATAATGACGTCACCGCTCCCATACAAGTGCCGGAGCCGAGAAACGGCGAGAACTAACGTGTATTGCTACTTGCTGGTGGGCTTCTCTGAGTCATCCATGTTTGTTTACGAAAAAGAAATACTTGGAAATGTAAAATAGATTGCAGCAATACTGTCGGAATTTTTACGAAAAAGCTACTACGAATCCCATTGATTTATAATACACTTAGATCTGCCTTGCAGAGTAAATTATTTAGAAAAAGTAATGACACGAAGATTCCGCACCTTTAATTCTTACCAATACACTTACACGGGTCGACCTATCAGAGCCCTTCGACTGCGGCAAGCATCCGCCCACACACCGCAAAAGGTATGGGCTATATATAGGTTACAGTAACAGTATACAATATTAACCCGTTCCTTACGAGGAGCGTTCATGAATTTTACCATGCATCTAAAATGATTTTTTTTTTCTTGTGGACGGGGCTGTTGGCTATATTTTAAGAAGAAAACTTTCGAAAAATAATTATTTTAGGCTATGTAAACAAATATATAAATAAACACTTACATGTGGAAAGTTACACCATCATTTTTGTTAAATTTATCCGTACGGTTTTTACACGGTTTCGCTAAACAGGAAGGCATTTCGGAATGTTTTTCTGAACGTCCGACTCGGCCGGCGGTTAAAGAAATACTGAATACGCGTCTGGCGGAGTTGGAGGTTTTGGCGGAAAAGTGTCATTCATTTTTTTGGGTTTAATTCAAATCTAAGTGTATCATAAATCAATGACGAATCCCCAACGAAATAATAAAAATGCCATTTTGATTTTTGATATTTTTTTTTGATTCACATGGTTTTTAAAATAGACCTACGATTTGCATAATGCATCTCACAGATGTGACGTGAAATTAACAAAATTCGTATTTTAATTTTAATTTGAGAAAGCAGAGCTGCCTCGTGAAGGCAGCCTTCTCGAAATTTGAAAATTGTCCACTTTTACTTTGCAAAAAGCTGCCAACTTAAGTTATTGTCATCCAAAAGAATTTTCTAAATCCAACTGTGACGTTTGCCACTCAATTAGCGTCATATTTGGTGACGACATAATTTTTTGCGCTCGGCATTTTCTTCTACAAGTAAATCACACCTGTTTTGGAACATCCGAGTCTGTCTGGCATCTTAAGATGGACATTATGATCGATTGCAATAGTGCCCACGGAAACGTCTTAATTTAGAGACATGAAAGATAAATAATATGGTGAAAAATATTCTACTGAAAATTAATTTTAAATTTAAATTAATTAATTTGGTTTTTTTTTTATGTGGGGTACCCAGAGGCTTTTTATGTTTTATTTTGTTTAAACGTTTTTCACAGTTTTTAGCTCATTGTCATAACGCAGATATGGCATCCAGACACTGCTTTTCGCACTTAGATTTGTGTTAAAACATCAATATTGTTAGTAACTAAATACGGAAGTGCGTGCATTCTGTATCATTGATTTATTAATGTAATTGGTCGATTTGGCTGAACCCAAAAAATTAATGTGCATTCAACTCCGCCAAAACCACAACTCCGGCACGCGCATACTAATTGAATTTGTTAACCGACAACGAGTCAACGTTCAGATTCCGGAATGCCTTTGAACAGAAAGTGCAAACCATTTATATTCTTCTACGGATTTTGTTTTTTTAAAAACAAAAATTAACAACATGTGGGTCCACCTAGAGAAATGAATGTTTTATTTTGTCTGGACGTTTTTCACCTTTTTAGCTCTTTGCCGAAACTCAGATATGCTAGTTGAACGGCTAAACGCCTTAGTTACTGTTAAGGCAATCTCAACATAGAACGGTATAGTATTGTTACACATACGACGCCCCACGTATAATATCCCATACCCACTTTTTGCGATTTTGTTGGCGGATGCATTTGCCGGCATTTTCGTTCATATCATACTAGGTAGATACGTACAAAATACGGTGCGGAATCTTCCTTATTACTTTTCAAAAAACTTTTACTCTGCAAGGTTGAATTAAAGTGTATTATAAATACAAGACAAAATGGGCATAAAATTTTTATTCGAAATTTGTGGGGTTACGATATTAGAACGAATTTTTAAATTGGTTAAGTCTCATTTTACAATAATGACATTCAGCCTTAGTACATCGATTTGTATAGCCTCTCCATTTCCGATGGCATCAAGATACAGCCGAAATTGGGTTTACCCTTCTTTGTATTTTACCTCCAACCTTTCTTTTTGCCTGTCTTCAGATGCCCATCTTCTAGCCGGTCATTTGAATGAGCTGCATCTGCATCTATCCATTGTTATGTTTTTTAAATCTTTTTTTCCTTATCTTTCCAGGTGGACTTCTCCCCGGCGACGCCCAAGGTCCACAAGATAATCGCGTGGGCCCACGCGTACCGCCAGGCGCGCATAGGACCCTGGGAGCGCTGCGCCCGCGACGCCGAGCGCTTCCGCCAGCGGGTCCGAGACACCTCCGTCTGCCTCGAGTGGGTGCTCCGCCCTGAGCACCGCAGGCGGATCTTCTTCCAGCGCTTCATGAAGGAGGCCCGGGCGAGGGAGGCGCAGCGGGCAAAAGAGGAAAAAGAGAGAAAGCGGAAGGAAGAACAGGAAAAACTGCAGGAGCAGGTTTGTGCGAACCTTCAGGACGAGACACGGTTGAATCAAGCAGTCAAGCAAAGCGAGGTGCAGTCGAATCACACAATCGGGCAAGATAAACCGCAGTTGATCCACACAGTCAGTCAAGACCAAGTGCAGTCAAGCCACACAGGTAGTCTAGATTGTGTTATTGCAGAAGTTGAAACACAGTCAAATCAGCCTATTAAACAGGACAAAACACAGTTGAATTGTGAATCTGGGCAAGGCAAGACAAGGTTAAATTGTCAAGTTGATGAAGGAAATTCACATATGCAGTTGAGTTGTGATACTGGAAATGACAGTGCGCAGTTGAGTCGTGTGGCTCAGCTAGACAAGGCACATTTGAACAATCACACAGAGGAGGAAAAGATGAAATTGAATCACCCAGCAGGGCAAAGCAAGACACAGTTGAATCACCAAATAGAACAAGACAAATTGTATTTAAATATTGATTTTGGTGCGACTAAATTACGAGTTGGACTAGATAATATTAATTTAAATACGCAAATTGGTCAAGAGAAGACACACTTAAATCACCAATGCTGGCAAGACAATACACATTTGAATCACCAAGAGAAACAAGAGCAGAATGTAACTCAGGATCATGTACTAAAAACAAAAATTGCAATTTTAGATGAGTGCATAAAAGATTTGATAAAGTCTAAAAGTTGTAGTTCAGATAATGTGAAGAAAATTATCGAAAACGAAATTATTTTAAAAAATGATTTCTTAGTTGGCAAACCTTCAATTATTTTCAATAATAATTCATATATACAAGACTCCTAATTACTTGGGTGTTTTATGATTTGACTGTGAAAATTTTGTCAATGAATTATTTTCCTAAGTAAATAAAAACTGATTGTCGCTTCTTGCCTGCTAAAATGATTTTATTCTAAAATTTTGAAGGTTTCTTTGATTTCGCCTAATTACATTAATATTTTCTTAATAATTTTGACTGCAGAAAACTTGCGAAGGATTTAGTCAAAATTATTTATAAATGATCACCTTTATCGTATGTGATATTTTGACAAATAATGTAAAAAATGTAAAAAGAAATATGTAAAAAAAAACTAAATACTGTACATAAAAAGAGGATTTTATTCATCTCAAAAATGTGTTCATATTATGAAAAACAATGAGAAAAAATTTTGAAAAAAAATAATTGTATAGTATTTAAAATATTTTAATGTTTTGTATAATTAACATATTAATACATATTTTTAGATTTAATGAAAGCAAATCCTATAGTTTAATTTTGTCGGCTTTAATTATGAAATGTTGCAATGCTGGTAAATATATTTAATGGTGGTAAAAATATCTGATAAAACTTTAATCTGTTAAGAAACTTGCTGGGTGGTTTTCAATTTTTATATTTTTGTTTTTTGAAATAGAATTCTTCTTTGCATTTTATCCTCTAAAAAATATACTTTCTAATGTTAGTGGAATTTGGATTCAAGAGTGTTTTTAATAATCGAGATTTTTTCTCCTTAAACCAACCAATTAATCTGGTTTTGGTCTAGTGGTAGAGTCGATGACTCTATATTGGATTCCTAGGTTCGAATCTCACTCCACAACAACTCGATATTGAAACATTTAATTAAGAACTAAAATGCTTATATTTTACCAAAAAATTATCATCTTTAAAAAAATTTTTTTTTTCTTTTAAAATATAAAAAAAAATTGCAGACGGGAGCTGGCGGCCGATCGCTTGGCCTGGAGGCAGTTTGTGGATTCCATATGCTCCACATAGGGAGCGGATATGGTATGGTATGATGATGATGATGTTTTGCAGTATCAATTAAGAGCCAAATTACAGTTTAGCTATGGGGTCTAAACTTAAACAAATTTATTTTTTTTAAATTCATTCTAGAACTTTCAAACTCCAATATTTTTCACAGAAAGACCCTAAATTGTATGTTTACAAGGTTAAAAACTGAAAAAATACGGAAGAAAATTAAAATGGCGCTTAACTGATTATTGCATAACACCCTCAAAATATGATGTCAAAAAAATCTTAAATATTTTTGCACGCCAAGCTAAAGAAAAACAGTAATTTGAATAATTTTTTGATGAAATTTGTATAAATAAAAATAGGTAGATGGACCTTATCTGTCTGAAAAGATACTAATGGTTATTTTTTAAGTTTGTTTTGATTTAAATTTAAATGGGTCATATTATCTCTAGTGTAATATTATATTTTATACCCAAATTTTAGTCATAAGCCTAAAATCTAGATTCTATAAAATGTCCTTCACCAAGGTGTATTTCTTTTTATATAGATAGTGTCAATTTAATGTATATATTTATTTATTAGAATCTAGAATTGATGTTAAAGAACCCGGTTGATGTTAAAATATTATCCACCTAACTCGTAAAGTATCAAAATAATTATTTGAACTAAACTTGACAAAACATGTTATGAGAATTTTTTAATCGAAAGATTTACTATCTTGCCTTTATGTAACAAATCTACACTTGGTGTACCAATGCAGTGCCCTATTAGACCATTGGGTGCGGATAAGGGAAAGTATAATATGAACTGAAATGTGAACATTTCTGCACCTTGCATTGACCAGTTGAATGGCTACAATTATTTAATCATGCTGCATTAATAAATAAAAAAAGTGCAACATGCTTAATTTGGAAAATTATTTTAAAATTAACAGTTAATTAGTTAATTTGGGTTTTTCTTCATCGATTCTTTGTTAAGGCAATCAAAATTATCAGGTTATTTGTTTAAGATAATTTATTTTACTGTCTACCCTATACTGCAAATACCAATTAAATTACAACACAAATGAAAACGACATTGTAATAAGCTCTTCAAGCTATATCTACTGGTCCATCAACTAAGCGATACATAGTTCCTTTTCAAAGTTAGAACATGATGTTATAATGTACAGACTTAACATAAAAAAATGACTTATGAATATAGATGTAAAAATGACATTTTAAATCGTTATTATTACTACGCATTTTTCGATTAGAATATCTTATTTATCTAAGATTTAATAGAAATGATAATAAAGGTTTTTTTTTAAGTTTTCCACCATCTAAAATGATTTTGAAATAATTTTGTACGGGTACGGCCCAGGTAATGTCACATTTCATGTCGTTTAATACTAAAAAAAATTAATTCGACCCTAAATGTCATTTTTATATCTATACTTATGAATACCACTGACTGTTATAAGCTATATCTACTGGTTCAAGTTTTCAAAGATATACATAGTTCCGTTACAAAGTTATCTTCAGATAAAAATTCTCAATTACACATTTTGATTTTGAAAAATATAAACTTTAAAATCTTTAAAACTGATTATTATTAATGTTATTTCGGTATTCGTAGTATAGGGACGATATTTGCACATATCTAGTT
>JAGVSP010003907.1:0-19184 GCA_022494985.1 Micrasema minimum
AAAAAGTATTAAAACAAGAGAAACTCAATTAATTTTTTGTTGAGATATAATTTATAAATCCAGAAGTCGAAGTAATAATACCTCCTCTTTTTATTTCACCAAGAGACAGTAATTTTATGAAAAGTCTTTTGATCAAATATCCAAACATTGGGTTTTCCATTTCAGATCTGAAAGTTTTTCAGGATTACTGAAATCCTTATATTTGAACTTTTGTATTAATTTCATAATGGAAGAACGATTTAATTCATTAAAAATATGTTTGAAAAAAACGCTTCATCTGTAATGTTTGTGTTAGAAGCACCCACGCCTGTATCATTTTGAGAATTACTATTTATTACGAATTTCATTTTATTTATTGTTTTATTTGGGGCTTGCATTATTATCAACGATTCAGCTCATTACTACTACTAATTTCCTTTATCCGCACCCAATGGTGCATAGGACACTGCATCGGTACACCAAGTGCAGTGATTCTTTATTATTGTAAGCCCTTTATTGATTTACTTCAAAAGGATGAAAATAATATAATATGCCCTTGCTAAAAAACGTTTTTTTCTATATTTCAATAACCATTAAATTCACGATTGTTTAATATAGTTGATTCGTTTTTCTTTGATACCAAATGTAAGAAATCCTTTTGTTTTGCTGGATTCCAAGTATTTTCGAGAGAAAATCCTTTTGTTTCACTCGATTTCTTTTATAATATAATACTGTATCGTTTACCTGAGCAAAATTGTGATAAAAGAAGAAAATAGCTTTTATTGTAGACCTACATTGTAAAGGGATTTGAAGTATATAAATATATGTAAGTACCCAAGTATACTATTGTAATATATGTACCTACCAAAGAGTAATATTTGTTTGTATGTTTCATCATAGATCATCTTAGTTGAAATAATCTATCGAACAGTACGCCCGTCATGGGTAAAAACACGGATTTGCGTGCCTTTTATTCTTTTAATGTTTAAGTATCTACATGCTCATGCGTGTTTTCTTTTCAGGAGTAAAGAAAATTATACAAATGCATGGAATCTTTGTTGCGATAAGATTTTAAACATTTTTGATAGATAAAAGTAGATCTGTCATTAAGAGGATGCGTTGTCACGTGACCAAGTAGTTCTTGATTGTTTCCCTATAATTAAACCTGACTTCCTCTATGGCTACGAATCGTGGCACCTAAACAGGGCCCAAGATAGCAGACTTATGAGTTTTGAGAATATGTGGCTTAGAAGAATTCTAGGTGTGCGGTGGTTTGGCTTTGTAAGGAACACAGAGGTGAGGCAACGGTCACAGCAACCCTTGGTATCTACTGTCATCCGGCGAAGGCGTTTCGGCCGGCTAGGCCATATACAACGTATGCCTCCCGAGAGGCTTAACCATGATTGCCTATTTTACAAGGCATCACGTTCTCGGCGTCCTGGTCTTTCACTGTTGACAATTCGTCGGCGGATTGCGTCAGAGCTGCGGGACGTGGACTTGACTTGGGAGGATGCACGGGAGCTGGCGGCCGATCGCTTGGCCTGGAGGCAGTTTGTGGATTCCATATGCTCCACATAGGCAGCGGATATGGGATGATGATGAAACACAACAGAAATGATTTTTTCACCGCTCGTTTTAGAAATAAAAAAAAGCGTATGGTCTTATTTTTTATTGATTCATTTATCTACCGTAATAAATAGATAACTTAAAATATAAGACGATGTAAACAAGCTTCTGGTCGATATTTATAATGTGTGGAAAAAAACCACTGCTCTGCTACTAAATTACACGAAGAAAATCGAAGGCTTTGATTGTACGGAGCTTCGGGTCACGTGACACCCACCCTCGTTAAAGCCATGTTGTTCAATATATCTGTAAAATTTAATTATTTGACTGGTCAACTTAAACCAACTTTAATTTTTAAATTTATTTATTAAATAGGTAGTTACGTATTTAACTATATTATTGGACTAATTTAAAGAATTTTGTATTAAGAGTCTGTCAACCATCAGTAAATCTTCACGCACCCTCGACTTGTCTTCTTGACAGATAAAGCCTTGATATCGACTGTCCCAAGTATAAGCACAGAAAACCGAAAAAATATTAAGACAGAGGAATTTCCAAAAAGGCATGACGTCAATGACCACCCAAATAGAGAAACAGAATACAAATATAGTGCCAAATTTATCAATTTTATTCATTCAAAAAGTTATTGTTAAAATGCTTGTGAACTTCAGGAATACTACAAATAAATATGTTAATCATGCTGTTTTTTTATAATCACTATCTTTTGCTTACTTAATTGTTTTTTTTGCATATCTAGTACCTAGATTTATTTTTTTACTTACCTTACTATGATTACTACTTATATTTTACCTTGTTGTACTACTTATATTTACTACTTACTATTATACCTTATACTACCTTTATTTACCTTACTATGATTACTACTTATATTATGTGTTTTTATCGTAACCTCCCTCACCAAGCACAAGAGCTTGTCTTTTTTATTGGTGAGGTAAAGCGTTATGATTATTTTGTATAATTATTGTGTCATTAAGCTTTGTAAATTCGATAATGTATTAAATAAAAAAAATTATATTTATAATAAAATAAAAATTACCGTAAGAAAACATAAAAGGAAGATTATTTTAAATAAATTAAAAAGAAAAATCATAAGAGCATAAGTGCGATTATTTTTCATGTTGTAACAATAATCCATATTCTTTACCAACTTCGACTCCGTTGAGTTGCAAAATTGTTTTAATGTTAGCCCGTAATGGGTGAAATCCAGTTTTTGTCCACAAGTATTTGGACACACTCAAAATGTTGTTTTTATGTTAAGAATGTACTATCTTCGGTTAGAGATGCGAGGCAAGAATAAAATACTAAAAAAGCGTTTTACCACATAAAACCCAATGTGAGTTAAAAAAACTTTTTTGAAAGGCGTGGGTTACAGTGTTTAAAGGAGACGTTTGGAATTTCTCGATAAAGAAGAGCGAGAAATAAATAAATAAAAAAGCTTACAGAAGATAAAGTGGGGTGAATCTCAACAGTCGCCGAGGCATAACCGTAAGCTTATCTGAGATATACTACGTGTCAGTGTAAAATACTGTATGTTGAGGAACTTAAAACTGGTTCTATCGGTGTCTTTTTTATGACATCATCATCATCACTTCAACCTGGACATAGGCCTCCCCTGCCGTCTCCACTCCTCCCGATCCTGCGCTATCCCCATCCACTGTCTACCAGCAGACTTCCTAATGTCGTCCACCCATCTCATCGGTGGACGTCCTTGAGGCCTCTGTTTTCTCGGTCTCCACACCAGAACGCGTTTCGTCCATCTGTCGTCGACCGGCCCATTTCCACTTCAACCAACCAATTCGCTGCACCACGTCGCAGACCTTTGTCTGGCGTCGGATCCAAGCGTTCCTTTTATTCCAAGCATAATTATCTCCATGCTCCTCTGTGCAACTTGCAACTTATGGGAGGATTGCTTGGTCAGAGTCATTGTTTCCGCGCCATAAGTAAGGACGGGCAGAATGCATTGGTTGAATACTCGAGTCTTGAGTGAGTTGGGAATGGAGCTTTGGAATGTGGAATTTAGATTTCCAAAAGCCACCCAAGAGAGATTAATCCTCCTATCCACCTCGCTGGTTTGATTGTCTCTGCCGATGGTGATTTTGTGACCAAGATAAACATGGTTTTGACTTTTTCCACAGGTAGAATTTTTTCATCTGTGTTAACGTTTGTCATCAATTTCGTCTTTGCTACGTTCATCCTGAGTCCAATTTTGGCAGATTCTACCCTCAGATCTTCAATCATTCCAGTCATCTCATCAAGGCTCTCGTATATAAGAAAAATAGCATCTGCGAATTACGACTTACCGTAATAGTTCATAGATATTCCAATGCGGAATCCGCAAATTTACCACTAGACCACAACCCGTTTCAAACCCCATTTATAAACCATACATGACGCCACTCAATCGTAATCGAGGCGATCTATGCCATAATCTGAGAAATCACTAAAAATTCAAACCGACTGATATTTCACTACAAATAAAATTTATAAATTTAGTTAAATTTCTTAAGATCACTGAAATAAAATCTCAGAATTCACACGTACCAAAACAGCGGTTATAATATTTTTAGATCTTGAAAACTTTACACGAAATTTACAATAATTCACAGTTTTTAAGCTACAGCGTTTTGTGCTGACGATTCAGAATAGTGTAGGAACTAGGAGATATAAGAAAGAAATGAAGTGATGTGGAAATGTAACCATTTTGTATTTGCAAACAGAAATTTGTAAACACGGGAAATTGCCGAGGAAGAACAATGAATTGTTTATTCATGGATTTGCATACAAAATCAGCAAAACCTTTCGGTAGATATTTTTTATTTAATATAGATTTTCGTATATTATATTTAATGCTATGTTATATTGGTTTAAAAGCCCCACCCTAGACTGTTTTAAAGACTTTTGAGTCTTTTTTCAGTCCAGCTTTATCTACTGATTTTTTCAACAAGCTATACCGCGATTTTAAGATTGTTAGTGTGATAAAAATACGGATAAATTTACGTTATGTACGCGAACAAATGCTTTTTTTAATTTTTTTTTTATTTCAAAAGAAAATGTTTGTTTACATTTAAACACATATATGTACAATAAAAAAAAAATGTATAAAATATATAAACAAAAATCCCACCAAGGCATAGCCTGTTTGTGGGTATAATGTGAAAGTCATACAGTGTGCACGTGGCAAAAGAGAAAGATAAAGTTAAAAAAGAAATGAAAAAATAACAGATAATGTAAACAAGATAGTTAAGAAAAGAATGAACACAGGATATTGGTATCTTTATACCAGAAAAAGAAGAGGGGAAATAATTATAATATATAATAAAATAAGAAAATAAAATAAAAAATAAAAAATGAGGTAAATTATGTTATAGTTATAGTCTTTAAAGTAAGAATGATTCTACCTTTACACTATATATCCAACTTTCATTGCCCCTAACACTTTCTCGGCTTATGTATTATAATTGTCATTGTTTCCATCACCCAAACCAACCGGAGTCTGCCCAAATTAACAGTAGTAGGGTTATGTTGGTTTCTACCCCGATCATAATTTATTAACTACCACCCGTGTGGAGACCGGCATACTGCCTCGCCAGGCCCCCCATCCCAGACATCCATCCGAGTACTCGCGGTCAGTCAGGGTCTCAATGGAGGGGGGTTTAGGAAAAAGAGGGTAGGGGACAGAACGCGTGAATGGATTTCACACT
The DNA here is from genome assembly GCA_022494985.1 of Micrasema minimum. NCBI lineage: Eukaryota > Metazoa > Arthropoda > Insecta > Trichoptera > Brachycentridae > Micrasema > Micrasema minimum. The sequence continues at coordinate 5,268 of JAGVSP010003907.1, forward strand.
ATCTTGATAGTGTTATATTGGTATTTTGTTTGTATAAAAAAACGGTTTTTTATAAGTTCGTTACGATTAAAGTTTTACATCTTCGTCACGTATTACCCTGTTAGTCACCACTGAATGTGTTAAAGAGTTCCGAGTACCGTGCATGAGGTCACGGGTTCGATTCGGGGGTCAACACGAAATATTTACTAACATGTGATTTTCATATTAATATTTCATGTGATACCTTGGACTGGTACTGAAGCGTATGACTGATGTAATAAAATTATCAAGATACACTGCACTTGGTGTACCGATGCAGTGCCCTATGCACCATTGCGTGCAGATAAGGGAAAGTAGTAGTAGTAATAAAGATACTTTTTTGTTTAATGTGATATGTTCATTAATTGCGTCATAGATTCGTAACAAGTAAAGTCACTGTGCAAGTTTTTAAAATGAATAAACTTTTTTTTTTTTCAAACTCGGAAACTCTTGAATTTTCGCCGAGTACGTGTAAACATTTTAGTTACTCAATGTAAAATGATCAGTCTTCCGCTTCAGTGACAGTCCAAGGTATCACACAAATATTTTTATGTGAAAAACTAGTTTGAATAAAATATACGTAGTTTTACCACACATTCGCCTGAAAGATTGAAGTTCAACTGCATTCAATTTACTTTCGTCCTTCTCTTTCCAACTCCATACTTCGCTTCCATACATAAGGGTTGGTACCAGAACTCCATTATGAACTTGTCCATATTTCACGCTTCCCAGATATACAAATTCTTCCACAGGTTTCAAGCTATCGCCATTTACTACAAACTATGTATGATAGGTCCACTAATGTCGAACTTGGAGCAGAATGCAAGGCTGAGATAAGCATTATCGACAAAATTAAGAAAGGTCTCTTACGATGGTTCGGTCATGTAGAGCGAATGGACGATGAAAGAACGGCTAAAAGAATATATGATGCGACTGTGCCTGGATGTAAAAGTCGAGGAAGGCCGAGAAAGACACGGCATGATAAAGCAACACAAGTGCTTGAAAGTGGGCATGTAAGAAGTCGGAATAATCGAGTGTGGCGGAAGCAAGAGAAGTATGCCAGGACTGAGTGGTGTGGCGTGGCGTTCTATCCTCTCTGCCTACCCCTTCGGAGAAATGGCGTGATGGTTAGTTAGATAATTAAATAAATATTTCATCTTGACTCCGTCGGGAATCGAGCCCGGGCGTCATTATATCAGTATCAAAGATCAGTCTTTCTTCTTCGTCATTTACTTCAGCTATCATTCCTAGACCTTCATTCGTGAAATGTGACCTATGAGGGTGTAAAACTGTTTTATTGGAGTGATCCCCGAGTGATCTTACTGGATTCTAACATACTAATAAACATTTAAGTGGCCCCTTCACGAAAGGTAAAGTGGACACCTGAGAGACGATTTAATCACCCTTCAAGTGAGATAACCTTTTTCTTAACTTGTTTTACTATCTCTAATACAGATTCTGAATGACGACCAGCTTTTTGATTGAAAAAGTTTCGACAAAGTGCTGCTAGAAAACAACACAGAATGTCTTTGGAAACTTGTTTTTTTTAGAGATCCTTTGACAATTATTAACGCACAATTTTATCTGCTTTACTACTACATATAATGCAGTTCTACTCAGGGTAACACTGTAACAGTCTAGCTATATTTTAGTCATGATTGACGTGCTGTGTTTAAGAATCTCCATCACGTTTATTTAAATTAATGTAATGACGTCTTAAAAGCATACTCCACCACGTGACTCGCGTCCGCTTCCCATACAAACATATTCCTCGATTTTCTCCCTGGAATTTAAGATTAGAGCAGTGATTCTTTACATATTTTAGAAATCGACCAGGAGCTCAATCACAGATAACTATCGACGTAGTTAAAAACGTACTAACCACGTGCTAACGCTAGCCATTTGACCGATCACAATGAACATACGTTCATACCACGTTCGCGTTGCCGAGCACCATAGATGATAATAAATATCGCGGCTAAACGTCAAACGTCAAATCAAGAAAGTCAACGCGCGTGTCGGATTGTTTTATTATGTCGACTGCTTTTCTCAATATTTGGCTTGCCGAACGCCGGCTAAGTGCAATACGGCACTCGAGAAAGATTGAAAGAAGATATGTGCGAAGAAGATGTATCTCGGGAAATGGCTCGCGACTTGATGCGCTCGTTTAATAATCCCGATCGATAACTTTTAACGCGTGTTCCATTGTGATCGCGAAAACGTTAAACATCCATGGTAAGAAATCGTTATCACGTCGCTTATTACCGCGTCGATAGTGATCTGTGATCGAGCTGCTGATGCGTGTTTGTTTTTAATAACTTATTTTCTCCTTTAAAAAATAAAATACCAATAAAATAAGATGATTCAAACACGCATCTGGTCGATATCTAAAATATGTGAAAAAATCATTCTTCTAATGTTAAATTCCAGGGAGAAAATCGAGGAATACGTTTGTATGGGAAGCGGCCGCGAGTCACGTGGTGGAGGATGCTCTTAAGGCGTCATTACATAATTAACTTTATTACAACAAATGATGCAGCTCTGCCCAGGAAAACACGATAACAGTCCAGCCATATTGTGGTCATGGCTCGGTCGTGTTTGAAATCTCCATCACGCTTAAAAAACAGAAAATGGCGTCATTTTATTTGATTTATTACAGCAAATGATGCAGCTCTACCCAGGGAAACACTGTATTAGTCCAGCCATATTGTGGCCATGACTCGGCCGTGTTTGAGTATCTCTATCACGTCCGAGGAGACCACTTCCTCAGAGCCGCGGAACCTGATCTCATTCATATTAATGAAGTCTGAAAACCATCTAAGATCCGCAAACTCCCCTAGGACCGGGACCCCTAGCGTTTAACAGAACTTTGTTGGTTCGTCAGCCTATCGTTTCGTTTTATCTGTTATTAGTGTGTACTGCCGCTTCTCTATCCCAATCAACACCTAGCAAGTGTTTTATTGGGCACTGCATTGAAAAAAAAATCACAAAATACTATACAAACACGCATCTGGTAGATATCTATACTACTACTTTTCCTTTTCCGCACCCGATGGTGCATAGGGCACAGCATCGGTAAACTAAGTACAGTGTATATTGATCATTATATAACATGAAGGTAAGATGATCAGTCATGCGCTTCAGTACCAGTCCAAGGTATACCATTAAGCCATTAAATATGCCGTTTACACAATATGTAAATATAATATTTATATACATAGTGATGTAGATTGCTACTGTAATATAATAATAAATAATAATTGGCTAACTTATAAAGCGCCATTTTTGTGAAAAATTACCTCAAGAGCGCTTTTCAATTAATCTGCTCTCCCTTATTCTACGGTAATCCATTGGTATACTAAGAGGATTATTTGATCATTTGTTACATGAGATCAGTCTTACGCTTCATCACCAGTCCAAGGTATCACAAATGAATTGTTTTTAATGCTACTATACAGGATATTGTCGAAAGATTAATTTAACTTTTGCTAGGGGTCCTGCGTCGAAAATATCTGTACTTGGCATACTAAACTGGCTTTATAATATGTAACGAAAACATAACTCATTTATACAACACAATATCGGTCTCTGAAGAGTGTTTGTTAGCATGATTGGCAGACACGTAGTTTGAGGTTTGTTTCCCGGTAGGTCAATAAATTTTAAGTACCTTTCGCGTTGTGTTTCTAAGGCGAATGATAGACTCAAACTAAATTCTACTGAAAAGCTTTCTTACCATAGATATTGAAAGCCCCACTCTTTTCCTAGACTGTTTTAAAGACTATTGGAGTTTTTTTTTCAGTCCAGCCAACTCTACCAATTTTTTCAACAAGCTATACCGCGATTTTAAGATTGTTAGTGTCATAAAAATACGGATGAATTTAAGTGATGTACGTGAACAAATGCCTTCATTATCCCTACCACTGGCTCTGTCTAGGCTTAGGTATGTATTATAATTGTAATTGTTTCCATCACCCTTAACTTAACTTAACAGTAGTAGAGAAACGCTAGTTATTACCCCATTTGCTAATCATTAGTAAATACTACCCGCCCACGGGAGACCGGTACACCGCACCCCCTAGCTCTTATCCCAGATTTCCGCCCGAATATCCGCGGTCAGTCAGGGTCTCAACGGAGAGAACAGGGAAGAGAAGGGACGTTTGGTGGATGGAAGAAGAAGGAAGGGAATAGAATGCATACGCAAACCTCACACTATCATCACATATGGCAGATACTATTCCATAGTACCTTGCTTTGTAACAGCTTGCAAATAACCGGATTCACATTTCACGATCGATTCTAGTCTAAATAATTGGCTAAAATTTATCATATCGCGATGCGCGATACCAATACAGTTTTGGTACATATCGGCTGTGCTCGGGAAATAGGTGGTAACCAACAATAATATGTTTTTTTGATGAATCAAAAAACTATTTAAAATAGTCAATTTGGCTTCATGTAAAGGTTTTTTTGTACAATCAATGTGTATTTGACTTCTAAATATAAAATTAGGTCGCGGAATCGATTCCCGAGGTGGTCAATATGAAGTATTTATTTGTTTGTTGCTTTTCACATAAAAATATAAAAAAATGATCATCTTGCCGTCATGTATCAAAATTTATCATGGTTAACTGCACTTGGTGTACTAAAACAGTGCCCTATGAACCATTCGGCGGGTATAAGGGAAAGGAAACGCAAAATAATTAGTTAATTAATTGAAGTGTGCCAGGCAGGACCCAGGAAAGAGTAGTGCGGCGTATTATCCTCTCTGCCTACCCCTTCGGAAAATGGTGTGATGGTAGTTAGTTAATTAGTAAAATAATCTTGATTTTTCACTGAATTTTTTTATTACATCATCATCATCATCATACCATATCTGCTCCCTATGCGGAGTATATGGATCTCACATTCTGCCTTCAAGCTAAGCGATCGGTCGCCAGTTCCCGTGCATCCTCCCAAGTTCAAGTCCACGTCCCGCAGCTCTGATGCAAACTGCCGACGGATTGTCAACAGTGGACGCCGAGAACTTGGTGCCTTGTAAAATAGGTAAGCATGGTTAATCTCGGGAGTCATAACGTAGTGTATGGCCTAGCCAGCCGAAACGCCTTCGCCGGATGACAGTAGATACCAAAGGTTGCTGCGTCCGTTGCCGCACCTCTGTGTTCCTTACCAAGTAAACCCACCGCACAATATTCATTTAAGACACCTATTCATTTTTTATCAAAGTAAGTAATTATTTTTTATTGTTTCTGATTTTAAATTCGTGATTGGCATTATTTGTGGGTTCGATCCATCAACCAGTGTATTATAAGTACCATTAGCACTTCTGAATGCTTTTAATTTTAAAAAAAAAACTTTTGGTTGTCTGTAAAGTCGGTTTACGGACGATCATTTTACGTGATAACGTCATAACAAAACGTTTATGAAAAATAGCATACTTTTATGAATTGAATTGAATTATTATTACTGAATTATAATTATTTTGTAAAATACAAAGCAGGAGTGAATTGAAAATTACAATTTTTTCCATAAATTAAAATTTTTTGCACTCGTTAATTTCACTTTCACTTTGTAGCTTGTGTGCTGATGCTGTCTCTCTTCTACTCGGACGCATCGGTCGATGGAGTGGAAGAGAGATAGATGCGTCACAAACTGAACGCTTAGGCCGATCGTGCCTCTCTATCGCTTGTTCCGCGCTCTCGTTTGCACACTCGGCTCAGGCGGAACGTGACAATGGCGTTCATCGATTTATTAGACGTTATCACGTCAAAAGTATTATTAGAGGTTACGTTCTTTTTCCTAAACGCATTCGATAAAAGATAGGCGTTGTATTCCCGTGTCGATCGTTCCTCATATCGCTATCCTCAGCGCCAGTAAACAGACTATCAAACGTGTTATCGCGTTACCCGCGATACGTCCAATATCGTCTGCAGACAGATAAAAGTGTAGTAAACCTGCCGCAGGTACATATACCAGGCAATAGGTGGCGGAGGGGTCTGGCTATAGGAGGCATTGGGGTATGTCCATGCCTGTAGGAGGCATTGGGTGCTATAGGAGGCAGTGAGCAGTGAGGTATGTCTATAGGAGAGTAGGTGCTATAGGTGGCAGTGGATGCTACGGGAGATGGAGTGAACCAGATAATATTATGGCGGGAAATAACGTTATTTCTCTGCCCGACAAAACAGTTTTCCAAAATACTGAAGACGGTTTTTTGTAAGATGCAACATTGATATCAATAAATAGAAAGTAATTCAGATATAATTAGACGGATCGTAAAATTCATTAATCTCATGAGGAACGGGTTAGTATTGTATACTGTTACTGTAACCCTATATATAGCCCATACCTTTTGCGGTGTGTGGGCGGATGCTTGCCGGCTTGGTAAGAACTAAAGGTGCGGAATCTTCGTGTCATTACTTTATCTAAATAATTTACTCTGCAAAGCAGATCTAGGTGTATTAATAAGTCAATGACTTACTAGGTATTTCTTATTACTTATTTATATCTCTAGTAGGTACATATAAGTAAAGTAATAAAAAAATATGGACATGAATAATTTATCCAGTTTGCAAGCTGTCCCATGTAATACAAAAACTGGATGAAATATTGAATGGTCGGCGCGACAATTGGCTGACCTGACAGTTAATGTTTTTTATGTAAATGATTAAGTATACATTGATACATTAAATGCTTTTAAAAACGTAAAAAACAAATAACATATTTACATTATTCATCATCATCATACCATATCCGCTCCCTATGTGGAGCATATGGAATCCATAAACTGCCTCCAGGCCAAGCGATCGGCCGCCAGCTCCCGTGCATCCTCCCAAGTTAAATCCACGTCCCGCAGCTCTGACGCAAACTGCCGACGAGTTTGTCAACAGTGGACGACCAGGACGCCGAGAACCTGATGCCTTGTAAAATAGGCAAGCATGGTTAAGGCTCTCGGGAGGCATACGTAGTATATGGCCTAGCCAGCCGAAACGCCTTCGCCGGATGACAGTAGACACCAAGGGTTGCTGTGTCCGTTGCCTCACCTCTGTGTTCCTTACAAAGTCAAACCACCGCACACCTAAAATTTTTTAAGGACACCTATTCTCAAAACCCAGTCAGTCTGCTATCTTGGGCCCTGGTTAGGTGCCACGATTCGCAGACATAGAGGAGAACAGGTGTGATGCAGGAGTTATAAAGGTGGTATTTTGTTTTAACCGAGTTAACATCCGAACTCCAGACAGCTTTCATACTGTTGAATGCGGCGCCCGCTACTCCAAGCCGCACTCCCAGTTCTTTCTGAGCTCTGCCGTTTTCAGTCATGTACGCTCCCATGTACATTATTAGCTATTATGTATTAACAGTTTCCTGTTTGCAAACATAAGATAATTAACTTACTTTCTTGCTTAAAAAATATACATATTCAGCTGAACATTTTTCTGAACAAGAAACTGTACAGTTTTCGGATCCGTATATAGTGCGCATTAGTCGAAATACGTTATTATTTCTCTACATGATAATGAAAACAAATAATAATTCATAACAGCAACATTTTTACTTCCAAAAAATATCTGTAATAACAAGGCTAAAAGGCTTAATGTTTTATTAAAAAAATAAAACAAATTGTTGAGAGTCACTGCTTTACATATAATGTACAGGTGCTAGGTGTGGGGATGATATGAACGGGAAACCTTTTACCGCCCCACTGTAGCATTTACCGCCCAGCAGTATATTTTACCTCCCCTACGTTTACCGATAGTAAAGTACTACATTGCCGCCCTCGTAGAGCGCAGATTCATCCCTGTAGAGATATCTCAATTCTCATCTTATCGGATAAATACTGGACCTTGTAATATTTTTATTTTAAATTTTTAACCACCTCAACAGGCCAGAATGCACAGAGGGGAACAATGTCATAAACACCCAGGCTTGAGAAAAATCATATTTAATTTTTGTGTTTTACTGGGAATCGAACCCGGAAACCTCCGTATCGTGAGTCCAGCATCAAAGCCATTACGCTACGAAGGCCTGAAAAAATACATGAATAAAATTCCTATGTAGAAAGTAGAAAAAATAAACATGAAACTTTTGTTGAATATTTTTATAAACTTTCAATAATTTAGACAACTTAGATTTATATTTAAAAATAAGATAAAGTTAGCTGATTTCCTTTTTGGATAGCAGTAAAACTTTCACTTCAAATCGTTTGAAAATTGAACAAAACTCAATTTCTCTTCCAACAGGGGGATTAAAAATTCTTCCATTGGTTATTCTGAATAATTTATTCAGAAAGCCAAATACAATTGGGGTGTTACAGCTTATTAGAAATTAACATTATTTTGAAATTTCATAATGGGGAGAAGAGTGAAATGTAAAATGATTAACACAGTATTGAATATCGAATTTATGAGGCGTAGGTACAGTCAAAGCAAGAAATCTTACACATATAAATAAATAAATTAAAATGTTTTGTATATGACTACTACTGCTACTCTTCCTTATCCGTAACCAATGGTGCATAGAGCACTGATTCGTTATATTACTACTACTTTCCCTTATTCGCACCCATTGGTGCATAGGGCACTGCTTTGCTACACCAAGTGCAGTGTATCTTGGTAATTTTATTAGATGAAAGTAAGATGATAAGCCTTTCGATTTAAGCTTAGACTATGATGTTCTCTGCGTAATCTATACAATGATGTTTGTGTGAAAGCACTAAAAAAATAAATAAAGATAATCTGTCTTACGCTAAAATAATTTTTAATAATGTGTCTAAAATTGTGGTCCGGGAAATAGATGGATAAGTTATATGCAGGTAATATATAATAATGTTTTCTTCGGCAGTTATTAAAAAATTACATATTTCTTAAAGTCTGATTTTAAACGTGTTTTGTCCGCCTCGTAGCATAGTGGTAGCGAATTTGGCACCGTGCATGAGTTCGCAAGCTCGATTCCATGTCATATTAACATGTGATTTTAATATTATTATTTCATGTGTGATACCTTGGAACTAGTACTGAAGCGTAAGACTGTTCGTCCTACCTTCGTGTAATAAAAATTCAGTGTCCTATGCACCATTAGGTCCTGATAATGAAAAGTAGTCCTAGTGATAGATTTTTAATAATACATTGAAAAGTCGTCGAAGTTTTAAGAACTACATTTTCTGCATTTCAAAAAATAGCACTGTAATAGAAGGCATGACGCCAATTTACGAACGGATTATATTTGAACAATAAACGTGAACGATACTCTTTATTGGCATTTTAAATTTAAACGTATTCAGAAGCGATTCTTGATAAGAAATCCATATAAAAATATGTATACGTACTGACAAAAAAAAACAGTAGAAAATATGCGTAAACAAAATTATCGTACTGTACTTTATCAGGGACAGTACCTGAAATCCTTCTTAACGATCTTTATTGAAGACGACTCACAAAGCCTTTCTGAAAGGCTTCACTAAAATATCCTAAAAAATAGGTCGAAGTAATTTCCTGTTACTTCTTTGAAAGGAGTAGGTACTGAAACTAGAAAAAAATTTGGTTTTGCCCTACGCTTTCAGCATGGAACCAAATTAGTAGATTACAAGAAAAATAGTGAAATGAAAATTTATAGTACAATCTTGAAAGAGTAATTCCTTTTTATTTGCTGTTACTATAATTATTCTGAAAAATTATAAAATACCAAGAATGAGGTGTAACTTAACAACTTGCCGTGCTTTTTATGAGGACTAGTCTATTGCTAAATCCATAGATATGACAAGATGTAGAAAAAGAGTCGAAGAGATAAATTTATACAGTAGGTTAAGATAGGTTGGGTTCAATAAAATAATATAAATCAAATGACTATTTAAAAGCAATATCCTTTATAATAGGTTATGAAATTTATACAGTTGGTTAATGATAGGTTAGGTTAAATAAAATAATTTAAAATCAAATAGATTTTGAAAAGCGAATATTGACAGTACATAATGAAGGCGTAACCCAATCGCGTATCAACCAATCACAGCTTTACGCTTTACTCTACAAACCAGAGAGAAAAAATGTTTTGAAATTTTGACAGCTGCACGGCAAGTTGTTAAGTTACCCCAAAAATGATGCCTCCTCGATATTATTTTTAAAATAATTCATCATTTCTTTGTAACATTGGTAACGGTATTTCGCTTGAAAACAGTTAGAAGTATACTTATGTGAAATATGTTTGTATGCAGTAGGTTGCATTAATTGCTTGAATATAAAAGAAAAATACTTGGATAACATTATTGACAATTATCTCCAATTTCTAGGCAACAAAGCAATGAACAAAGAAAAGAGAGCTAGTGATATTGTACATAATGGCTTCTTTTTCACTTCAAGTGCAGTGGATCTTTTTTTGAAATGTTTTTTTTTTTTTTTTTTTTTTTTAAATTGTTTTTTATTTTTAAATTTAACATCAAGATTTGCCACTAATTACAATTGAATAAAATATGTTTGAAAAGAAAGCATCGTTCACGTCCGTTGTTTGATTGTGATTTGTTCATCATTTGCGTCGTGTCTTCGAAACAGGTTACGTCACTCAGTCACTGTGCAAGTTTTTAAAAATAATGTTTTGTTAATCTATTCATATACATTTGAAGTATCAAACTAATATTTAGGTACATGAAAGCATTTTTAATCTTGGATTCCGGATACCACAGGGATTCCTCATATGTATATATTTATTTATCCATGAAGATTACATATATATATCTACTACTACTACTACTATTTTCCATTACCCCCAATATTGGTGCATAGGGCACTCCATTGGAACTTTTTATTGCACGACGGAAAAATGATCAGTCTTACGCTTTACTTTCAGTCCAAGTTATCACATAATATTTATATTATTTACATATTATCTACATTTCCACAACATATTCGTATTTTTAAATTTTCTTTTCTTTTCTATTATTCGACATTTCTTGTCTATATAAAACATATGGACTTCAGAAACTAATTCTTAAGAGTAGGTACGTTGTGTTTTTTGCGCAAAATCATCCCTTAAGCGAGACCCATCTCCCACCCCTGGCTTTTATCAGATGAAATAGAATTTCAGGAATAATACTAATAAATTGTTACGTCACCAGGTACCAGATTAGCCCGCCATTTTGGCGCCTAGCGTCCCCACCGAGAAAAAATATTCCTACCACCTTGCAAAAAGGTGAAAATGACTCAATTGCAATTTTCATATACGGTGGAAATAGGGAGGTTTTTTAACTAGGGTTGCTATTACTCGTGTTGGATTTTATTAGTTCTGGTTGTTTTTTTCCGATGCAAAAAGGGTGAATGTTGTTATCCATATTACGATTATTTTCTCGAATTGGTTGAATAGAAGTGGGTTAGATGAGATGAGAAGAGGGAGAAATAAATGAAAGCGATACTTGTGGCATTTTTACAAGGAAACTTTCGCATTTATGTATCGTTAAGGGGCTGTAAAATTATTCGAACATAACCGAATATTAACTATAAAATAACGTTACGATAAATATTCGTTTTATTTATTTGATATTTATTTATTTATTTACGGAAAAATCGATTTTTTAAATACATAGTTAAGCAATAAAAGGGATAACAAGCAGTAAAAATAAGTGACAGAACATTAAATTGGTGAATCTAATGCCCGCTTTATATGGGACAGTTTCTTGTTCAGAAAACTACACAGTTTCTTGTTCAGAAAACTGTGCAGTCTGTCAAACTTCTGTCAAAAGACACGCTAAATATTTGTATTTTTGAAACGCGATTGTAAGTTATTACCGAATGTTTGCTCTCAGGAAATTGTATATTTAGCTAATAATGTAAATATGTTATTGTTTTTTTACGTATTTAAAAGCATACAATAAACCAATGTCTACTTAAACGTTTACATAAAAAACATTGACTGTCATGTCAGCTTAAATCTGACACTAGCACACAGTTTTTCATGCAGTTTTAGCTTTATACGGGACCGTTTTCAGACTGCACAGAAAACTGTGTAGTAAACTGTCCCATATATAGCGGGCTTTAGACAGTTAAGCCTTCTACTTCCTTAAAACGGGTCTAGGGCCTAGTTAGGCAGTTTACTACGTTTTAATGCATTTGTTTTAAATTTGAATGAATAAATAAATAACATTTTAATAAATTGTCTTTAATGGAAATAATTATTCTCAACCATATTGAGGGGACCGAAGGACCAGCAACAGAACTATGCAACATTACAAAAATCCAAGTTTGATAAAAAAAAAACACCCAATTCACTAGCAAACTTACTGGAAATTGAACTATGAATCTTTGTGGCCGGTAGCCATCATATAAGCACTTACATTTTTTACATTACTTGACCAAAATCCTTAACTGATTTATAATGGTGTTTTTAAAGAAAATAATAAAAAATTCCGTTCAAAGGACCGACAAATCTGAAAAATGCTCCCAGCTTTTGAACGTGAGAAGAATAAAACGTGTATTAATGGGAGAGAAAGCTCTTAGTTGAAATTACTAATTCAACCGCTTAAAGTTACACGGATATTCGCAGTCTAACACACCGAGGATTTATTATTTTAGTAGCCATTTAAAAGATAAGCGAAGTGGTATTCTTAATACCTACGTTATCAATCTATAAATTAAGCGATGCACAGTGATTTAAAAAATCCAAACAAATAAACTTCTGCGTTTTAAATTATTTGTATATAACTAATTGAAGTCAAATGTACCAAGTATTTTTATTTAACTTTATATGACTTATATTTAGTTATATTAGTAATTTAACAAATTTAGTAATAAATATAAACATATCTTAAATAAATATTGGCGTTTAGACACTAGCGTCAGAATCAACGTATTTTTTTGCTACACTCAACCACGGGACTCCTATCTGGCTTGAAAAGGCTGTAAATTAAATTTCCTAGTTTATTTTAAGTAGGTACCTAACCCTCGAATCTTCTAGATACAATTAAATTCGAGTACATGCTTAAAAAGAGGAAAAAGTCCACAACTCTAAGACCAGGATAATAAAGGAAGTAGTAAAGGTTTTTTTAAATCATTAAACTCTCCCGGGGCGCCTTCGCGTAAAAAGTTAAGTACAAATCTCTTCACTACCCAGAGCAGCGGTTCAAAATATTTTCTTTAAGATTTTCACAGATGCAAGAAATACTTTATGGAGGTATAAAGATTTACATAAACCTTCATGCGCATACAAGTTTTCTGTAAAAAAATATGTATGAACTCGGTATTTGCATACTAAATTAATGAAAAATAACTTTTTAACAACATTTTGAATGTGTACAAATACTTGTAAATTACTGGATTATACCCATGCTGGGCTAATATCAGATATTATTGATATCCCAACAGAGACAGAGAAACTCTGGAAGCGAATGTGGGTTATCTAGGCGTTTACAGGGTTTATGACCTGTCATTGTCTGGGTTAAGTGGCCACGTGATGTATTACAACATTCCCCATTCCGCCCATCATCTGATAACCATATATGACAAATTTTTGAAACTTGTATATTTTGAACTCGCGTTCGTAAGATCACATTACAAGTGATTTTCTCACTGGTGACATCTGTTGAGAAGATTGTTAAGCATTTTTGGCAATCAATCTTTATTGGTGTAGGTAAGGCTCATCCGAACTTAATTACTTACTAGAAAACGCCTGAAGATGTCGCAGGCGTCAAATGTGACAGGTCATAAACCTGTAAACGCCTAGATAATCCACATTCGTTTCCAGAGTTTCTATGTCTCTGTTGGGATATCATTAATATCTGATTTTTTTTTTCTTGAAGTTGTACATATTTTTGCGATCATTTATTATATTAATTACAAAACTGTGAGAAGGTACCTTGTACTAACAAACGATTTAATTGTTTAAATAGTGTAGTGTACGGCGAACAAATAATATAAAAAAATGGTT
>JAGVSP010003908.1:0-71187 GCA_022494985.1 Micrasema minimum
TAATAAAAAAATCATTACTATCATCATGATTTTATAGTTATTTACTGCCTTAATTATTACTGCTCCCTTTTATCACTGGCGACATGTTACACTAACAAGTCACATAACTAAGTCATAAAAGCAAAAATAAAAATATCACTATAATCATATAATTGTATACATGGAGTAACAAAACTCGTAGTACAACCCGAAAACTGATGAATCTACATCATATTTGGGGTCGAGTGTGAAATATGACTTTTAAATCTGAGCTTTAAAAAAAAAATTCTTCTCATGAAAGCTTTCCATAAGTATGACAGATTAAGCAAAATTGCACAAATTTTTATTGAAATGCGGATTTTTGTTTTGTTTTCTTCACGGAAAGTATTAATTTGACTAAATAAATTGAATTGAAAAATGAAAACATTTGCAAAAATTTATCGAAAGTAAATAACTTCGTACTCAATTTTCTCGAAAACTATGAGTCATACCAAAAGAATGTATTCTACAAAATCGACTCAAAATATGAAGTAGATTCACTGGTTTCCCGCTTGTACATCGTGTTTTTATACGCCATATACACCGTGTCCCACGATGAGACCGCGAAACTCCGGAGGGTGATTGTTCATGGTATTCTGAGAAAAAAATCCTTTTGTTTTTTTTGATCCGGGCATTTCCAATAATTAATTTTAAAAAAGTATTCATAAAAAGCGACGAGTGTAATACTGGCTTCTGTTTGAAATGCGGCGGCGGCGGCGGGGTGGCGGTGGGCGGGGAGGAGTGGGGGTCTGCTCTGGTACGCCTTGGACATTCAAAATTCGAATTTCATATCTGAATCTTTAGTTTAAGTTTCAAAAATATGACATGTGATTTCTTCGCGCTTATTGGTGCAGGTCACGTGGTGTGAGCCAGTTCAAAAATTGACGGTATTACACGCGTGAATTTTTATTCATATTTTAATAATTTTTTTAAGAAATTAGAATTGAGTTTTTTGAAAAACTTTATTAGGATTTTTTTCTCAGAATATCATGAATAATCACCCTCTGGAGTTTCGCGGTCTCATCGTGGGACACGGTGTATATGTATTTTTAATTTATTATTTTTCCAGATGATTATATTATTTGCTTACTGTGTGTAGCATATGGATTCCACTAATTGTCACCAAGCCAAGAGACTGTTCAAACTGTGTAAACCAGTTCTCATGCATTGGTGATCCATAGGTATCCGATAGTAGTTCTAACCTAAACTACCAACGTAGCTTTTGTCAGCAGTAGACGTCTGGTAAGCATTTTGAAATTTAAGCCAGCAAGGTTAACAGGAGTTCACAAGGAATTTCTGGTAAATTCGTCAAAATATAGTATAAAAGTTTGGAAGTTAGTAATTGTGATAATGACACAGGAGTGTAATTTTTTATTTTAGTTGAATTATTGGCTATATGGGGTGGGTGCCATAGTAATTGAAAACGCTATAATAATTGGACACCCTAAATTAGATTTTCAAAAACTATCCTACCAGAAATATTTCTTGGAGTTCTTTCTTTAAGTAAATGTTCTTACTTTTATTTTATTTCAATGGCAAAATTTGAAAACTACATTTTATTTGACAGCAAATTTAAAACTTGATCTGGTTAGCCCTTGAGACTAGGGCATGTGTGAGTTAAAAAAAAAATATTTTTCAAGAATACTTTTTCAATTTTTGGGCCGTGCATAAACTGCGTGGATGGCTTGAATTTATCAGTATTTGTCAATATTACTTTGATAAATTAAGAAATAAGCTTTTTAAAGATTTTTAAATTTCTCCCAAAAAACTACCTTAAATGTTATAATTAGGTTTACACATTTCCAACAATACTTTGTTTTCTAAAATATTTTTCTTAAGTGTCCAATAGCTATAGCATCCATCCTACCTATAATTGAAACTTTTTTCTCCTAATACGATTTGCATTTTTGTGTTTTTCTAATTAAAAAATAAATATGGAAAATAAATATGCATAGTGACATGGTGACCACGAGTCATGCGTCAGGTCAATTATCAAACCATCAACAAAACAGCTATTTCAGCTTCAAATGTAATAAAATCTCATGAAGTATCATAATCTTAACACTTTATCTCCCTGTAACATTGGTCTGCAGCCAATGACAAATATTCCCCACTTTTCCTAGAAAAACAAAAAATACAATAGAACTGTTGTGCTCCTCTCGTAAAATTAATTGGCGTAAAAATATTAATGGGGACGATCTGCCTCGGCGGTTCATCGTTGTACATTTTTACAGGATAATTTTAATTAATAAATTGATTTTAATAAACCTACAAACACAATTAGAAAGACATATAAATTGGCCGTTGACATATTTAGTGGGTGCTTATTTTTAGAGATGGAATTATACAAGTTAAACTTTTATTCTGATTTGCTGCTTGGAGAAAAATTACTTTAAATGTTTGAACAAACGAAAGCTGACCAACTTAGTAATCACTAGTCATATTAGTTAAAACCCTATAAAATTGAAGTTTAAAAAGCAACATTTATGTCCTAGATAAGGAATTTAATGATTTCGTTAATCGAATTAAAAAAGGTAACTATATATAAAAATTTAGGTTCCGTATGTTCGTGACCGCAAATCTTGGGAAGTAATCAATGGATTGACTCAAAATTTTCACAGAACATTAAATTTTAGCAGAAGAGGGTTTCTATATACTTTTTATTCGAAAGTTCCAACGGAAACGGAACATTCTATGAGTTTTATTTGACATAGTTAAAAAGTACTGAATAACTATTGTACACAGAGCCGCAATTTTATCAATTTTAGCCAACGTTACAAAAATGTATACAATTAGGAATAAAAATAGTTTAATCGGATTTAAAAATCGAATTTTATCTGACAAATGTTACACTATTTTAATTTACTCCCCTTATAATTAATATCAGACAAAGCCACGGCGAAGCGTGGCCGGGTTCAGTTAGTTTTAAATTAAAATTAAAATTTTTAGGCATCGATCAGTTATTGAAGTTACTATAGAGAATTTACAAATACCTATTGATGTACCGTTTGTGGATTCCATATGCTCCACATAGGGAGCAGATATGGTATGATAATGATGATGATTGATGTACCGTAAATAAAAACTGAAATTAATATATGAATTAATTTAAAATGAAAATAAAAACTATCGAAATCATGTAGGAGTGTAAATATTTAAAAAATAAAAAACAACAGCGAATACAGTTTCACTACTGACTAAAATTTTATTAACCATTGAAAACTGAACATCGTAAACTTTTGGAATCTTTTCAAAGCTCATTCATTAGAGTACATAAACTTGTATAAATACGGGAATGTACAAAAAAGAAAGAACTGTCAACATCCATTTATACTGACAACCTTCAGGTTTTTGGATTGAAGGAGAAATGATTACAGAGAAGGGTAAGTGAAACACAGTAATTATCCTTAATAGCCATAGAGCGCAAGGTGCTATCAACACTTGTCACGCCCGCTATTATACCCACAAGTATTATTTGTCTAACATTGTTGTCTATGGACGAAATAGTCGTTATTTTAATAACACAGAAAACCTATCGAGGCGGAGTAGCTGAATTCATAAAACTAAAGTGTTTATTTTAAGAATACATAATGGATGTTTATTATTATTTAATATACTATGAACAAAGTACAAAATGATAAGATATTATTAATTTATGAACCAGAACTGCCAAACAAGCTATAATTTGTGTCTTACTACTACTACTACTTTCCCTTGTCTGAATCTAATAGTGCATGGATTCACCAAGTGCAGTGCATCTTAATAATTTATTTTGTTGTATTTTTTTTTACATGAAGCCAATTTGATAATTCAGTGCCAATCATATATTTTTACTGGCACTAAAGCGTATGATATCGACCAGAAGCATGTTTGCATTATACTACTATACTCATACACATCAGCCCTGACGACGGACACTGCAATGTGCTCCGAAACGCAAAACTCACAAAACTCACAATCTGTATTCTAAAGGCCGTTAAAACCTTTGAGCTTTGATCATACACAGTTTATAAATTGTGTGATTAAATCATTGATCTAGCAACCTTGAACACGATGCGTGCTGTCTGGAATTCCAGTTTATACTCGGTCAAAACAAAATGCCAACTCTTTAATTCCTATATTGTGTCGGTGCTCCTTTATAGATGCGAATCCTGGCACCTCACAAAAGCTCAGAATGCTCGCTTGTTGAGTTTTGAGAATAAGTGTCCGAGAAGGATTCTAGGCATTAGGTGGTTTGACTTCATAACCAACGCCGAAGTTAGGGAACGGACGCAGCAACTTCCAGTTACTGGAGTCGTGAAGATGCGGCGTTGGATCTGGCTTAGGCATATACTCCGGATGCCTCGGGAGAGCCTGAACCCGAGCTGCATCTTCTTTACGCCTGCAGGATCCCGCCGTCCTGGCAGACCGTCGATGACCATCCTACGGATGTATTCGGCGGAACTGATGGATGCGGGCCTGACGTGAGAGGAGGCGAGAGAGCTGGCTGGTGACAGGGTCTCCTGGAGGGTTCTATGTCCACATGCTTTACATAGGAGCGAACGTGGCGAAAGAAGAAGAAGAAGTGATTAATTACAGGGAGAAAATCGCGGACTACAAATGTATGGAGATGCGGCTTCCGGTGAAGTGACAGCCTCTTTCAGTATTAAAGTAATTCAAACAAAATAAAAGTCATGGTCACATAAATACAATAATAATCTCATCGGTAAACTTTTGGAAAGAATGTATTTGGATATTGTTTTCTCTATTGTTGCCTCTTATTAGATTAACATTTTCTTTGTTCTCTGTAACTGCTATGACTTTATCGAGGGTCGAATGGAACCGAATAACGAGGTGATCAGCGTGTGACTGATTGAAATAAGACGTTTGGGAGGGAAGGTAATCGAAGGGTGGATAATAATTATTACGATAAAGTTAATGAATATCGATACCAAGAAATTATCATGAAACAGAAACAAAGGCTGGATTCAACTCTGTATAAGCGGTATTGTATTTATAAACGGAATCAAATGAAAAATAATCTGATCATAAATAAAGAAACCGTTTTTTCAAGTATCTTTTTCATTTTTTTTTCCGGGCTTAATTTTTTTTTGTTATATGTTATATGTATGATATCTGAAATAATGCACTTTGTATTGTTTTTATAGTCTATTCTTTTTATGTGAACCTTAGGGGCTCGCATATGCACACATTGTACACACCACCTCAAGATTTCAAATATATTTTATTTTTATTTTGATGATTATAATTAAACTTGAATAATTTGGCGCTTTAAGGATGTCTGTAAACGCGATATGAAGACATTTTGCATAGACGCTGATAATTGGGAAAATCACGCCAGGGACAGGATGGCATGTAGGAGGGAGCTAAGGGAAGGTAGAGCGGCACATGACAGTCTCTGGCTGGAGAGTATGAGACTTAGAAGACAGTGAGCGAAGCAGCTACCAACTGGATCCCCCCCACAACCTGGAGGTGTGAGAGATGTGGTCGACTGTGCAGGTCTCGTATAGGACTTCACAGTCACCAGAGAAGCTGCTTTTCTCGGCTGCCTTCCTGATGAGTGCCGCATCTTCACCGTCTTCCGAAGACGGACAATTGCCTTGTATATAGTAAACTTAGTCGCCTAGTGGGATTCTTTTTTATTGTATTTTATTGTGTTTTTACACGTGTGTTTTTAAAACACAAAAGAAGTCTTAATTAAAAAACAGCACTTTAATGATCAACTTATTAAGACACATACCTCCTTTATAACATATAAATCGTTAGCAAAATGGAAGTTCATAATGTATAAGTATATTAAAACAACTTAATATAAACTGCCCGCTTACCTGGCAGATATTTTTAACACATACAATCTTTTTAGGCGAATTATAAATAAATTTATCTCGTTATAATGCGAAACAAGAATATCTGCTACGTAATTAAACTAGACACTTATTTATTTTGTGATTAATCCACCCAAAGTGACTCAGACATGGTCCTCGTTTTCCTGCACCAACCTTTAATTAAGATATATATATTATTATCTAGTAATAAAGTAATTTATAATTTTGTACATCGAACATCCATTATTATTATGTTTATTTTGAATTCTCTTAATTGTATTTTTTTAATTGGCTTAAATTAAATTAAAATAAGGGATAACGGGGTTATTATTCCCCAGCTCGACCCAGCCACCCCTCCCTTCCGTCAAAGCGCATTTCAAAGCAGTATTAGAGAATTTGAGCATAGCTCGCCGCAATTATAACGGAATGAATGGAAACACCTAACAGCCAGCTGCTCGTAGCAGAAATTATCATTCATTCAATTTTAGCACACTACAAAACGAAAAGTTGCCACGCAAAGCGGACAGTCCTTTAGTAAACAGATAAATAGTGGACACTAATTATATTAGGCGGGTGAGAGTTCATATTATAAGGACGTAATCACTGCGCTACTCTGGATGATATGCTTTGAATGCAATGTAGTTAAGGTTGGAGAGGCAGTTGTATAATACAAGAATAGTGAATTTAAGGCTTCACCTTAGGACGGTGGGTATAACAAATTTGAGTGTCAAAATTATATTGACAGCCGCGAGTTTTGAATGAAATATCACATACACTGAGATATCCTTTCACTGGCCAGGATTTCTCTTAAGGTTCTTGGAATTTACTTATTGAAACCCGCTACTGAACACGAATTTATTAGCCGAGATATTAATAATAACGTCTTATCTACGAAGGGCCTAATTACCGAATGATGTGCGGTGCCGTTCGCGACCTCTACGCGCGCAACGGAAATACACAACATACCTAGCTAAACTATGCGATAATGTGGCGTTTAGACACCACATATACTTCAAACTATTATCTAGGGAATTACCATTTGATCGATTTGAAAGTGTACGAATTCTCAAGAAAAATAATGAACCATCTTTATTTTTAAGTACTGATGCAGCGCCCTATGCACCATTGGGTACGGGTAAGGGAAGTAGTAGTAAAAAAAATAAATTGATAATTGTATTTTTTTTTATTATTAAATTCAAAGTGTACTGTTAACATTACAGTGCTTATTTGTCTTCAAAAGGTCAACAAGAAATATTCGCAAATACAATAAGGAAGAGAAACAGCGAGCAGCGAATAGTTAGCAGGTGTTCTAGAGCACAAAATGGCGCCCCTCACTATCCTTCCACAAAGGAGCACCTTCGGGGAACTTCACCAAAACAACTGGAAGACAAAGTAAACAGCCAAATTCACGTCATTATCCCTCGGCAAATACTGGGCGGTTTAGATTTTCACGCAAATGGAGGAAAATACTTAGAATTACCAGAATAAACACACTCCCGGATAGGTGACTACTAACAACTGGCTACACCATGCGTAAGAATCGTTTGAGTTTTTATTTATTTATTTCAGGTCGCGGGATCGATTCCCGGGGGTCAACATGAAATATTTATTAACATGTGATTTTTATATTAATATTTCATGTGTAATACCTTGGACTGGTTCTGAAGCGTAAGACTAATCATCTCCCCTTCATGTAATAATATGATCAAGATACAGGGTTCACGTAAAGAACATTGAAAGAGTCCAACATAAATTTTTGCGCTTTATTAATTTAAAATTAAATATTCCCTTTGTAAACATAAATTATAACTTTTTAAATAACTTTTTGAATATACAAACATTAGAAAATAGAAGAATATTAAATTATTTGCTCTTTCTGTTCAAAGTATTAAAATCTATGTTTGATTGTTGTCAACTAACAAATTTTATTAGTACACGAGTGCCTGGTCGAGTTACCCGTAGTAATGCACTATTTTACTGTAGCCAATCATCGACCAATTACAGTGCTAACACACCGATACGAAGAATTGTCGCACTGGCTAACAAGTATACTAACTATATTGATGTTTTCAACACAAATCTAGTGCATTTTAGGGAACAATGTATGGATGCCATCTCTGGCGGTAATGAATAGCTACCTACTGTGTAATCATTTAAAAATGTCTATGTAAAAGCCCTATGGGCGTAAAAACAATAAAATAAATAAATAAACACACTGCGTTTGGTGTACCAATGCAGTGCCCTATGCACCATTGGGTGATAAAGGAAAGTAGTAGTATTAGTATTGATTTATTTTAATATTTCTGTACAATTTTTCTGGGGTTTATTGCCAAAAACCAATTTCTTTCAACCAGCCAGAAACAGAGTGCTGTGAGTGGGTCAAGTCTTCGAACATTAATCACAGTAATAAGATTGGTGGACAGATAGTACTTGTACAACAATGATGTATAGAACAAAAAAACATCATAAAAATAATTAAACTATGTGAGATATGGAGAGGTTCTGGAGAGGATATGGTTTTTATTTTTGTACTTCAATTTATATTTCGAAATGGAAATATGTTAATAGATAGTAAGTGAGAAAACAGTCGTTATAGAGAAATGTAACCAATCTAAAGGCTGTGACTCCATGTACAACATTTTTAAAACGTTTTCACGCGGCTCTGGTATTTGTTATTTTGAGTTTAAAATATTAACATTTTGAGGGTGTCCAAATACTTTCTGACTGGACTTTACTGTATGGATTGGATAGGTATTTTGATAAGGTACGGCAGGGGACATATGAAATAGTGTCTGCCAGATAGGATGATAGGCTGATAGTATGAGATGCATACATGCGTTCTGTCCCCTCCCCTCTTTTCCCTTAACCCCCCTCCATTGAGACCCTGACTGACCGCGGATTCACGGGTGGATGTCTGGGATGGGGGGCCTGGCGAGGCAGTATGCCGGTCTCCACAAGGGTGGTAGTAATTACTAATAAATAATGATCGGGGTAGAAACTAACATTACTCTACTGCAGTTATTTTGGGCCGACTCTGGTTGGTTTGGGTAATGGAAACAATGGCAATTATAATACATAAGCCGAGACAGTGGTAGGGGCAATGAAAGCATTTGTTCGCGTACATAACGTAAATTCATCCGTATTTTTATCACACTAACAATCTAAAAGCGCGCGGTTTAGCTTGTTGAAAAAAATCGGTTGAGTTGGCTGGACTGAAAAAGACTCAATATTCTTTAAAACACTCTAGGGAAAGAGTGGGGCTTTCATTAAACTTTACCTGTGCCATACTTGCATTAAATTATAGCTGATAAAGCCTGTAAACGCCCAGATATCCATATTCCCTACTGAAATTCTCGTCCCTGATGAGAGACATTCATTGCAAAAAGCCTTCATTGAAATTCTCAAATCTGGATGATAAAATACCGTAGTATGTAAAAAGATAACTACGGGACCATAGTCTGATATTATATTTGTTTGATTTTATTTATACTGTTTTTAACTTTAAAAATATGAAGGAACAGCTGGAAGTTGATTAGACTTATACATATCATTAGGTTTACCTTGAGAAGAAGAAAAAGAGGAAGAAGAATAACTGTTTTATTGCATAAAAGTTTAAAAAATGCTCAATCTAATTAAGAATAAATCACTGATTAGGTTTATACAAACACTTCCAACTGGCAGAAGTTTACGAGAAATCAGATTAATAAATACGAAACGGGAGTGGGGGAATTTTCTCTTCAAAAACACTAAAATACGATCCGACCCAGACATAGATAATAATCGGAAAGAAAAACAAATTAAACGGTGAAGAAATATATGCAAAAATGAATTATTTTAGATATTACTAAAATATTTCTTAGTAGATATTATGGGTAATGTACATAAGATATAAAAAACGTGAAAAGGAAGTCGACAAGGAAAATACATTAATGAAATTCGATAATAAAGAGTATATTCATGTGAAAATTTCTTGTTTAACCCTCTTGTCTCAAGTTTGTAAGGGTATCGAACTAATAACCGTAAAACACTTCCTTTCTATCGAGTTTTCACAGTATCCTGTATAAGCCAGTATTTCGAAAATATGTCGTTACTTTATCGATACATGTCGATCGACAACGGAATTTTAGATACCTATTTATTCGATTTTAGATACATTCATGTCATTCCAATCATTTTCTTCTTTTCGCTTAGGTAACATTTTCATATTGTGTAAACAAAATATGTGTATTCTCTTTAGATAAACTTTGAAGCAGTGAATATTTTTTACTTTTATCCAAAATTACAAATAAAAAATGTACGAGTATATAGGTATTTGTATTCTTCTTTCACTACGTTCGCTCCTATGTGGAGAATGTGGACATCACCAGCCAGCTCTCTCACCTCTCCCACGCCAAGCCCGCATCCATCAACTCCGCCGAGTACATGCGTAGGATAGTAATCGACGGTCTGCCAGGACGGCGGGATCCTGCAGGCGTAAAGAAGAGGCAGCTTGTGTTCAGGCTCTTCCGACGCATCCGGAGTACATGCCCGGTCCAGGTCCACCGCCGCATCTTCACGTCTCCAGTTATCGAAGGTTACTGCGTTCGTTCCCGAACTTCAGCGTTGGATACGAAGTCAAGCTACTAAATGGTATCTAATATCCTTCTCAGAGACTTGTTCTCAAAACTTAACAGGCGAGCATTGTTGATGTTTGTTTTTAAGTTACAAAATTGATAGAACTTCGTATAAAAATTAAAAAAGTTTAAAATTAAAATAAATTTACTGAACAGGAGTAGAAATCAATAATTGATTATGCATTATGACATAATTCTTTTTAGTTTTCGAGTGAGTATACTGAAAATAATAAATATTTCATCTGTCTATTGATTAGGGAGTATCCAATGAAAAGAGACATTTGCAAAAAATAATGTTTGAAAAACAATATTTATTTATTTATTTTACTACACAAACGGCTTATAAAGCGTTTTACGTGATAAATAGTTGAAATCAAAATAAAATAAACAACATAATTAAAAAATGTTTAAGAAAAGGAAATTTACATAGCGTGTAAAAACACGAGAAGAAAAACGTAATATTGTCTGTTATTATGTAATTGATTAATTATTTTAATG
Organism: Micrasema minimum; assembly: GCA_022494985.1. Classification (NCBI taxonomy): domain Eukaryota; kingdom Metazoa; phylum Arthropoda; class Insecta; order Trichoptera; family Brachycentridae; genus Micrasema; species Micrasema minimum. Next base: position 10,955 of record JAGVSP010003908.1, read on the forward strand.
GAATATATTTTTAAAATACATATTTTTTCACACATTTTGTCTTTATTTTACATAATATTTTATTCAGTAAATTGCAAAGTACACACGTAGATATCAGAATAAAACCTAGATTTGTTTTTTCCAGAAAAGTAAACAGATTAATTCTTAACGTATTCCTTCTCTTAATTCGTATGTCACGACGTATTTAATTTTTTAACTCAGCGTAATGCAAAGGTAAGAAGCTTGAGAAATATCGCAATAAACCCGTGATGCTATTGTATATTAGCGAACAGATAATAGTCGAAGTCTTAGAAATAGTTACCAGATGGTCACAAGGTGTTTTTGTTTACTTCTTGTTTATATGTGAAGTTTCCTTGATGTTTCATGACAGAGCGGAGCTGATTTCTTATGATGTTTCAAATAGAAATGATTCAGCGCTATTAAGTTATATATAACTTGATAAGAGCTTTGCAGTACCTGTATTTTTGTTACAAATAATTACAATATGGATAAGGACATTGAAAGGAGGGTTAGTGCCGGTAACAGAATTAATGGTGCCTTAAAGTCGGCCGTATCTAATAAGTGCTTATCAAAAGAGGCTAAATTGGCAGTTCATAATGGAGTTCTGGTACCAACACTTATGTATGGTAGTGAAGCGTGGTGTTGGAAAAAGAAGGATGAAAGTAGATTGAATGCAGTTGAAATGCGATCTCTCAAGCGAATGTGTGGTAAGACTATGTATGATAGGTGTACAAATGTCGAAATTAGAGCAGAGTGCAAGGCTGAGATAAGCATTATCGACAAAATTAAGAAAGGTATTTTACGATAGTTCGGTCATGTAGAGCGAATGGATGATGAAAGAACGGCTAAAAAAATATATGATGCGACTGTACCTGGATGTAGAAATCGAGGAAGGCCGAGAAAGACATGGCATGATCAAGTAAAACAAGTGCTTGAAAGTGGGCATGTAAGAAGTCGGAATAATCGAAGTACGTGCATGAGAAGATGTATGAATGTGAAGGAAGCAAGAGAAGTGTGCCAGGACAGAGTGATGTAGCGTTCTATCCTCTCTGCCTACCCCTTCGGGGAAATGGCGTGATGGTTAGTTAGTTAGTTAGTTAGATAAATCGCATTTGCGACGCGAATAATATGTCGGTGATCGGTTAATTATCAAATAAATTTTACAGACGTTTATAATCGCAGTGCAAGTAAACATTAAAACCAAGTTTGGTAACTTAAAATATACGTTTTTTCTATTCCTAAATTAAATTGATTACTTTTTTTTCTGTATTTTGTTGATTGATTCGGCATTCACTTTGTAACACTTCATAATGAATTATGATTAAATAAAACACTGTTATGTAACACATAACAGTGTTTTATTTAATCATAATTTACTTTTTTTTCTGCTCCATATAAGAAGAGGCTGTCAAAGGTATTTGGATACGAAAGGGAAGTAAGCTGAAGTTTAGTAGAAAATGTGAGAGTCTATTTCACATCAATATTCCTCAAAACGAAATAAAAAGAACTATGATACGAGTATTGTTTAACGACCTAATAGTACATACACAATACGAGTATGTAGGTAGCTCTGTAGATATTCATAATATTAAATCATAACATATTTTTCTAGTTATTGAACAATTTAGTGAATAAAGCAAAAGCTCGACGTTCTAACTAGTTCTAATAGTAATAATCTGTCCGACAAAGTTTTAATTGGATAACCATACTTTTCTTCAGAGATACTTATATTCGAATTCATTTTAATTGCTAGAATGAGTATAAGCGACTGCATAAAATGCATAATCCGTTGATTTAAGATAACTCTTTTATTTTGAGTTTTAAAAATATTTAGATTTGTGATATTTAAATAAGTAAATTTTGCTTGAAATAATTGCCTAACTACCTAAAAATTAAGTATCATATTAGAGATTGTATGAAAATAGTATAATAAAAGAAAAGTTACCTAGTTTAGAAAGGCTCGATTTGTCAATCTTGTGGCTATGAAATGCAGGTATTTTACACAGGTTTTTTAACGAACACATTACCAAACCCGAAAAAATTAGTCAAAATACGGTAGGTAAATATAACCAAATGGTTGAATATGAGAAACGAGAGCTCTCAGCTCACATTAAACGGATATTGGGAGACAAATACAGCTTGATTTCCCTCAGGATCACCGAGGGGAGGTTTGACGAATAGGAACGAAACATTTTTTTCTTGATCAAAACGTTTCTATTAATTTTTTCGACGATTGACTCCGTATTTATTCTATACAAAAAATACCAAAAAACGATCTTCAGTCTCCTTTTATGTTATTTTGAATCAGAGACAATGCTAACAAAATCGATTCACTTAAATAAATAGAAAAAAACTAAATTGTTCTGCAGTGGTTAAATAACTGGCAAAGAACATCAAAGCGTGTATACTTCGAACAATCATTTGTGTGCTACGAATAATTTTACTTAAAATAATATACCTAATTACCTATGCATGGAGAAACAAAACTCGTAGTACAACCCGAAAACTGGTGAATCTACATCATATTTGGAGTCGAATGTGTAATGTGACTTTTTAATCTGACCCTCGTAAAAGCTTTCATAAGTACGCCAGATTAAGTAAAATTATATACAAATTCTTATTAAAATACGTTTCTTTGTTTGTTTTCTTTATAGACAGTATTAATTTGACTAAATAAATTATATTTGATAACAATTTGCAAAAATTTATCGAAAAAAAAATCAACTTCGTACTCAATTTTTTTTGAAAACTATGGATCAAACTCGACTCCAAACATGACGTTAATTTACTGGTTTCCCGCCTGTACATCGAGTTTTGTTACACCATGTATATTATAATATAATATTAACATTCTAAATTATTGAAAAAATATTTATTGAAATTATTAGTTTAAATTTATTCATTTATGTACATGTAGGTAACAATGAGTGATAATAAATTAAAATATACACAGCATTTTTATTTTTTGCTTAAATTTTGACATAATTTTTTTGTCACTTATTTTTTTCCCATTGACATCAAAAAAGATTTTTTATAGACTTATGTAAAACCTTGGACTGGTACTGAAGTGTAAGATTGATTAAGTAATTATTACTACATGAAGGCTAGATCATCGATCAACACATCAATATCATGTGCAGAAACAATTCCAATAATCATCACAAAAAATAAGAAGTACCAATGCTAATTTTCAAACAATTATTACCTTGATTAGAAAAATTATCTGACAATTTAATTTAATATACCTTCAGTTCCTTTTTAGGATTATATTTTTGTTCATTAGAAGCCTTAAAAAGGTGGCTTAGAGTTTCATGTGGTTTGTTACAAGAATAAATTATATTAAAATATGCAAGTATTATAGGATAAATTAGAATGCATATTTTAATAAACGAGATTGTGCATAGAGATGCGCGTTGCACTAAGCGCAATATTCAAGTTTGAGATGACCTATGACATTATCAGGCTGTAGGTAGTTAGGTAGTCAAGTGTCGTGAGTCGTGACTATCTTGTCCTCTCGTCTTCTTCATGTATTTTGAGTGTCAAGGTGGTCAACAACTGTAATATAGGTAGGTACAGTCACAAGGTCTACCTACTGATTTTGACAATAATTGCAAAAATATTTATTCAATTTGTAAAAACACACATTGACTCAATATTTTACGCGTGATTTATGTTTAAACAGTTTAAAGGTCTATTAAATTTTATTGATTTAAAGTACAATTTGATTAGGTATTGCTTACAAATACGCAAGTACCTATTAGTATTCACCATGTGATGGTAAATCATCATTATCATACCATATTTGCTCCCTATGTGGAGCACATGGATGGATTCCACAAACTGCCTCCAAGCCACGCGATCGGCCGCCAGTTTCCGCGCATACTCCCAGTCCACGTCCCGCAGTTCTGACGCAAACAGCGGATGTCCAGGACACCGCTACGGTAAAAATTGTGGCGGAGTTAGTGGCAAAAATGTAAATAATAATTACGTCAGCCTTATCAATATTATGTACAAAATTATCAATCTTACATAATAATCGATTTGCCATTGACACGAATATCCTTAAAAATCAGGTTAATAAATTACTCACTTCTAGACGATTCAAAAAAAAATAAATAATAACATACCCTTAAACTATAACAATAGGTATCTAAAATTTGCGTTGAAGGAACATTGTCTGTACAAATAGTTATTCGTATATCGCCAGACAGAAATAATCCCATTCAAAGTAATACCATTACATGAAATCACAAATACTATACATACCATATTGAATCATTCAGCACATACTCGTACAAGTTTGACACACAATTTTAACTCTGAGCTTCATGGCCACAATACACGTAATTCAAAAAACCTCCACATTCCAAAATTTCGATCCACAAAATTCGGTAAAAAATCCCTAATGAACATTTCTCGATCCAATATAATAAACTACCCCATGAAGTAAAAATAAATAAATCAATACATATTAGAGCCCTTAAAGATTTGTATTTAAATATGTTTTTCAATGATAGTTATGATATATAGGATTAAAATCGAATGTAATAATTTTGTATCGTCTTTCTTATTTTTGTTTGATAGTGCAATATTTAATTAAAAATGTACATAATATCGGTCCCAAAATGAGTTTTTATAACTCTTGGGAATAAAATACATGTATCTTTTATATTAATAAAAAAAGAAAAAAAAGGTTGTTATTAATTTTATCATCTAAATACCATAAACCTAATGCGGATACAATCATAATTAAGGAAATAATTTGCTGGTGATACCATCGAAAAATAACGTAAATACGTATTTGGTACAATACATGAAATGACATAATAGGAATATTTTGATGGTGTTACTATGTAAAACTAATGCGATTTTAATTATTATTCTGGCACCAATAATGTTAAAATTTGGTAAAAATATCAGTATTACCTATGTATAGATTCAGGTAGATACATCGTATGTTTTATGGCATAATTCACGGATTGCGGATCTGGCAACTTGGCAACTAAAGATAAATGACTAAAGGCAAGAAATCTCGTTTTTCCTGTTGGATAACTATTGAGTTTTGACTCATCTCCATTATAAATTCACACAAATTCTGTCCAACGTGTCTTCTGCGCAAAAAATCACGATACAACACGCCTTTTGGAAAAACATCTATCACGTAACTAGAAATATTTTAAAGCGCTAAAATAATTCGATATTTAGCAGTTAAATATGCATAAATTCTTTATTATAATTTACAAAGAAATTTATCCTACAAAATCATAAGTAATTTACTCCTACGTACCATCTAACATAATATACGTGGATTATGTAAACTGGTAGCTAGGAGGTAATTTGTGGAATCTATATGTTTCTCAAATGGAGCGGATATGGTATGATGATGATGATGATAAGCTTCACAAAGGGAGCAGATATATTAAAAAAATACTAGTTTGTATATACTCGTAGAACTAAATAACTTTTTTTTTGTTGTAAAAATACGAAAAATTGCTAAACTTTATAAAACCAGTAGACTAAGAAATATTTCATAATAATAATGATTACTTTTCTAGCCGCATACTGTAGCCAAGGTCTCGTCAATGGAAAGGAATCCTTCAGTCACGTGTTATGATTTTGCAATAATTCGTTGGTTAGATGATTAACCATAAAATATAGCCGTCATTATTAAGGAACGAAATTCCTTCCCGCTAACTGATAATTTGCAGTAAATATTCACATACCTACTGAGATACTGATTTCCATTTTTTCATTCATTTTGCTTACTTACTTACATAGTGTTAATAAACTACACCCAAAATTACATTTTAACAATATCGGTTTTACCATCATTAAAAAAAAAAATTTTAAGAAGTCAATGTAATCTTATGATATTTGCACATGCCTATTTCAATTTGTAAATACTGTTTTCAATAATCAAGTCGTGTCGTAGTGGGGATTCAAACCGGGGATCTCTAGACTTAGAGACGGCGTTGCTACCACTGGGCCACTATCAAAATTTAAATCAAACAAACCATAATTTTTGCCATAAATTTTGAATGAAATGTTGTTTGTCATTTTAAATTTATATTATAACTGTACCTTATTTTATAACCTAACATATATATTTTTAATGAACATGTAGGAATATTATTAACATGATACGACTAAATGAACGTAAAATTATATTTCTTGTTTTAGATTTTAATAAAATTATTCTAAAATTCCGATCAATTAAAAACCGATCAGTATGTATATACATACATTTGTTATGTAATGAATATTATTATCGGAAAGCCATAAAATGCCAACATTTGTGTTAACATTTTATTTTACGGTAATATTCACGATGTTACTTCAAATTTAGAAAAATTGCTGTTTATATCAAAATTATCCAAGTAGTTACCTACATACCTAGATATTGGCTAAAGTCATAAAGACGCAAAATTATGATCTCATGATAAATTATCACATATCAGCTGCCACACCCGTAGTGATGTAAAGCGTTTTCGCGTAGCAACAGTTAGCAGTTTTTTTTTCAAAATCTTTAAAACTGAATTTAATATACATCTCATCTTTAGAATGAAATCGACCTTATTTAAAATATCTTGGAATAAGATGTCATCTTAAAATGACTATAAACAACATTATTTACCATTCTGTATTTAAAATGTATTGTAGGTACAATCAGTCGTTAAATATAAATAAACTAATCAACGATAGAATACGAGGATGTCAAAGTTAACTTGCTTTTAATTTGAATTTCTATAAAATGACCTATTTTGAATTAGGTCGTTTTAACTTTATAGGCATATTTAATATTTAAAAGACTGACGCGACGGAGAATTTATGATTAATGTGTGTACAGCAGCATTTTACACGTCACATATTTACATTTTAGCAAAAATAATTTTTATGTTTCCGCATTTTAAAGTTTGTTTGATTTCTTTTGGGGTGTATAAATTTTTGATCAGTATAAATCGAACACAAACCGTAATAATTTAATTGTACCTATTTAATTATACAGACAAGTTTTAGTTCAATTTTAGAAGTCAATCTCTCGTGAAATAATCGTGACGTTATTATGTTAAATATTTGTGAAACATAGCGTTATTAATACATAAGTTCATCATTTTGAAGTTTGAAATATTTTGGGGTTGATTTGAATAAATCAATTTCAACTTAAATTATGAAAAGCGTTATTGAAATTTTAGTTTGATAGGAATATTGAAAACATTAAAAATGTATGTCGGCATTTGAAAGCGGCGGAATATTTTACCTTTATTACGCTTTGTATTATTATTTACATTAATATTTCATGACTAATTACGGAGCGGTAATATTTAATGTGCCCGGGTAGGTACTTACAGGGCCGGATTAGGAAGAGGCGTAGTGGGGCTAATTAGGGGCCCGGGCTCCGAGGCCCCCAGACATCGAGCCCATCATTTTAAACACACCCAGACTTAGTTCTAGTAATCTTGACTAAAATTCAGATACTTAATTGTTTTGTGCATAAGATATGAACGAATCACGTGTCTTGTTTGTGTTGGGAGTAGCAAATAACAAGAATTTCAAATATAATGCTAATGCCATCAACACATAATATGTAAATTAATCACAGCGCTAAAATGGCTGTTTCATAATCCTTGATTTTAAATCCATTTCAAGGCTTTATTCGCTAAATCTTGACTTTTCTACAAAAAAAATTAACGGTAGCCGTAACAATAATTCATTATTTTAATTTTTCATCATTAACACTGATTTGAGGACAGATATATTTTTTAAATTTTTTCGTTCATTAATTACATTTTAATACAGAAACCTAATTATTTGTGTTGCTTAATGTAGTTGGTTTCGAGTTTTGACCCCTTCCAAATATGATTTAAACACCAACGCTGAGAATGAATAAATTATAAACGGACTTTTGATCAAATATTCACCACCGGCCGCGGGTGTCGGAGTATAAATAAGGCTACTACCTACTAGTATTACTTCCCTGGTTACATTCATTAGTTACATGACAAAACAAAATATGAAAATCTACAAATTACTAGTAAATACAATCAAAGCAGGAGTTGATAATTGCTATATGAAAAGGTACAAATAACTCAAATCTATGCGATGCATAAAAGAGTATTTTAAATGTGTCTTAATCATTCTTGATAAAAAAAAATAGTAAAAATAACTCCCAGAGAACAGTAAGAAAACAATAGGTTTGATCATTATTATATTCTTATTTAAAAGGTTTCAAAATGGTAGAAATAACACCGGCATCAGTGTGTTGTTTAATTCGATACTACGCCTGCAGCTAGGCAAACGTCATAACAATTTGCGTCAAACAAAAATAAGAAACGTAGAAACTACAAAAGTAGTAAGTAATTTTTATTTTTTCACCATATGAACATGTATTTTGAATTAATTTTCAATAACATCAACACTACAAATCCTGGGTTTCTTACATGACTTTAGATGCATAATATTGTGTACAATAGGAATACATAATATTTGCATGAGTGCATAAAATCTGTGTATAGTAAAGGAAGAAAGTTCTTAGGTTATATTATGTTAGTTATTTGGTTAGTTATTATATGTTATCAGATCGTGCGTCCGCCCGGGCAGATATCAACTGCCGAATGAGTAAAATCAGAAAAACGTGTGACCCGTTGTAAAAAAACAATAATTAAATATTGAATTATTATGTTACGCTTTTTTTTACGTCAGAGTAAGATAGACGTTTTATCTTCAATTAGTAGTATAAAATTTTATTAAAAACTCAGGGTAAATATTCTGCTAACGAATGTACCTAAAAATAGCGTTAATAATGTATGGAGATATCGAGGGATACATAATATAATATAATAAAGGTTGAATTAACAAGGAAATTAAGCATTTTCTGAAGTTGCTTTAAAAAATGGATGGTTAAAAACAAATAAAAATAAAATCTTTAGCAAATATTTTGTAAGAGGCTAGATTTAAAAATAGTGAAGAGTATGTAAAGTTAGGTATTTTTCACACTTTGCTTAATAAATTAAAATAACATTATACTGTTTATAAACTGCCCAACCAAACTTTCTTTTTTGACAAAAATTAATCAATGAATTAGTCGATCTTGTAAACCTTCAGGATTAATACATTTAAAATAAGAAAAACCTTGTTTTTCCAATAACAAAACAATCGAAGAAGCATCGAGAGATTATTTATAATTGAAAGGCAAAAAACGTGTAATTTATTTTCCTTTCGTTAATAATTGTTTATGCAAAAAAAATGTACAGAACAACGAGACTTGAGCCCACTTTATACGGGACAGAAAACTGTACAGTTTCTTGTGCAGTCAGCAAACTGCCCCGTATAAAGCGCAAACGTATGGAATATTAAATGGTCGGCGCGACATAATATATTGAATGCTTTTAAAAACTTAGAAAGCAAATAACGTATTTACATTAATAGCTATTTAACAGTTTTCTTTGTGCAAACATGCGATAATAACTTACAATCGCGCTTAAAAATATGCATATTTAGCGTGTCTTTTGATCAACTGTACAGTTTTCTGATCAAGAAACTGTACAGTTTTCGGTCCCGCATAAGATGATTTCGCTCTCTCGTTATAATTTATACTTTAAGATAGAAGTGATTATTTTTCTCAGCAGACTTACAATAACAAGTTGGTAATGTATTGCCCGGAGCGAGACCTGAGCTTGAAAGGACTGGAAGGGTTGTTCAGCGTAAAGGGATGAGATTAAAGAAACCATACTAAAGAAATTATTAACAAGCCTAGTGTGTTTTCACGAAACACATTGCTTCTTCTAATAATGAATTCTTTCTAATATCTAATAATGAATAAATTTACGAAAGTACGTAATTTTGCAAAGGTAGGCAACGATATCAATTTGTTATAAAATTGTTCTCTCAATAATAATTCTCGCACCACCGCACCGGTCTAATTATTATAAGAAGGTAATTTTATTTTAAAATAATTATGAATATTATGTATATTAACCTGTTTCAGAAAATTTCAACTTACTTGATTCTCCACCATAGTATAAACGCCAAGTTTTCTTTTTATTTACCTACTTTCTTATTTCAGCCAAAGTTTAAAAATTCCCTAGGAGAAGAATGTAGTATTTTTTAGTTGACAAATCCAACTGTGAGGATAATCCCACAGTACATACTCAAATAAAAATACCATTTCAATAAAACCACTTTTATATATTTCGAATAACACATAATTTTATAAATAAAGGTATTTCCCACTCAATATATTAAATAATAATTATATAAGATAGTGTAAATATTGTTGTGCAAGACCATAAAATGAATCCGTTATTTTATCCCAACCTGCAGCATATTGAATTAATACACCGCATGCAGCGGCGTGCATTTTATGTAATTACTACGACTATTACTACTTTCCCTTATCCGCACCCAATGGTGCAAAGGGCATTGTAATGATACACCAAGTGAAGAAATGGAGTGTATATTGATCATTTTTATTACACGAAGAATTTTTTTATTTTTTTAATTATTTTTTTTACAGGAAAAACAACAGTTTAGATACATGAAAAAGTAGAATACAAAAAAAAGCATGATAACCAAATATAGTTTTTCACATTTGTACATTGGCAAAGTAAGATGGAAAAAATAAATAGAAGAATTAAATATAAGACAAGAGATATTAGGGAAGGAAAGGATGATAAAGATAGGAAAAAAGAAAAGGAGAGGACTGGGAATAGATGATCAGTCTTGCGCTCCAGTAACAGCCCAAGGTATCACACATGATATATTGATATGAATTTTTTTTCATATCATTTCATTTATTTAATTAAGATTTTCTTTAATTATCCGCTCGAGTCGGGTATTTGTTTGTACTATGGTTACGGAAATCGCACCACCCATCAAAAGTGCTAAATCATGATTAGGTATTTTGGAAAAAAGTTAGAAGCCAATAAAAAATGTACTATATAGTAAATTACTGTGTTCAAAAAGTGAAAATATGTAGAATTAACAGGTGGTGCAATTTCCGTGACTGCCAGTGTATGTCTATAGGGTTGCAATACATTTTTTTCTTACCCAAAATATAAATATGTAATAAGTGTAAGATAAGTGCTTATCAAAAGAGGCAAAATTGGCAGTTCATAATGGAGTTCCGGTACCAACCCTTATGTATGGAAGCGAAGCGTGGTATTGGGAAAAAAAGGATGAAAGTAGACTGAATGCAGTTGAAATGCGATCTCTCAGGCGAATGTGTGGTAAGACTATGTATGATAGGTGTACAAATGTCGAAATTAGAGCAGAGTGCAAGGCTGAGATAAGCATTATCGACAAAATTAAGAAAGGGCTTTTACGATGGTTCGGTCATGTAGAGCGAATGGATGATGAAAGAACGGCTAAAAAAATATATGATGTGACTGTGCCTGGATGTAAAAGTCGAGGAAGGCCGAGAAAGACATGGCATGATAGAAGAAGTCGGAATAATCGACGTACGTGCATGAGAAGATATACGAATGTGGAGGAAGCAAGAGAAGTATGCCAGGACAGAGTGTGTGTGGCGTTCTATCCTCTCTGCCTACCCTTTCGGAGAAATGGCGTGATGGTTAGTTAGTTAATTAATTCAAAATACAAACACTCTTGATTTATCAAAAATGTATATTTTACAATATGTAAAAATACAGACATCTTATTGAAAATGTCACGGATAGGATGAAAATACACACAGTCATGTCTGGAAAGCCTAGAGTAACGTAGTTACATACTTTATTTCTGTGAACTTATAAAGCCAAATGAATTTCGAATTTGGCAACTGACTCAGTTTAAACGAGAACTTGTATTTCGCACCCTTAAAATGTAACCCTGTAGAAATTCAATTATTGATATTGTTTCAGTGCGATTTTATTTTAGAACAACTTTATACATTGTGTCTTTCATAAGTTATGAAACATGAAAGTGCTTTTATAGATATACTTAGATAATAATGTAATATAACCTAAACATGTTACATTACAGTCACGCCTTTAGAACTTTTGAAACTTAATAATGTGCGAATTTCAAAGAGTTTAAAATGTAATATAGTATTGATTTCCTTGACTATCTGACTGGTTTTAATTTTAAAACCCTTTTGTATTTTTAATATTTAAAATGATTTTTTTTTGTAATGTGTATTTTTGTAGGTTGAATACATATATATATATAATATATAGCAGCTAAGTTATTCAAAGATTTTCTTCAAATGGTAATTGTTGATACGACATAGTATTATTATGTCACTTAGTCAATTTTTCCTTTCCACCGTCGATATATTTCACACAAGCACAACAGTCCCGTAGTTCAGACGTAAACTGGCGACAATTTGTCAGCAGATAAATAAAATGTAGTAAATTTATCTTGAAAACACTTTTAAACCACGCGTTTTACTTTGAGTTTGTCGAATATTTTGTTTGTGAACAACAAAAGGTTAGATAAAAATTATAATTCATTACTATTAATGTTACTATTATTAACATTAATACCATTTTTTTTTTTTTAATAATTTTTTTTTTTTTTATGTAAAATATTATGCACTCAATAATAATCATATCAATTAAAGGGAAAAATTAATAAATAAAATCTTTTTTTATAACGAAAACATAATGTACCCATTACCCACATTTCAAATTTACATAAATTTGAATAACTAGCATAATGTAGTATTTCTGTAAATAACATTGGATAGTTTGAATATTTAAGCGTTTAAAAAAATTAAATTGTTTGTAAGAAGAATTAGTTCAATATCTGTTCTCATAAATCAGTCAACTTTGTATTTATAAGTGTCTTCCACTCAATGCACCGATCATGTGTTTCCCCCCGTCTTCACTCCCCTCTCCCCTTATCCCAGTACCTGGTCAACCACTTCAACATTTTTAGTAAGCGACTTATTACTTAATTTTAAATTATTATTATACAAAGCCCTGATGAAGGAGAAGTGTCTCCGAAACCTGTAGGCGTGTTAAAGTAGTTTAAAACAAAAGTTGTTTAATTTCATAATTATAATTAATTATTTGTTTTCATTATAATCAAATTTAAATCCATAAGAGGTTTTAAACATTGGCGATATAGTTATTCAATTTGAAAATCGCATGCATATTTTTGTTTCTGGTGGACGGTAACATAAAATGATTTATGTATTTGTTTACGTCTGTTGGATCTGGCGGTCAATAATTCTCAAAGGAGGTGAGGGTAAAAATATTGGCCATAGAACGCCAACGTCCGAACTAATTTGCCGTTTACTTCTTCACCCCGGAATTGGGGCCGACCTTTGTATGGAGCGGATGACAGCAACCGATAAACCCACCCACATTTTGTTCTTTGAAAGACTTTATTCAATTTAGTGTTTCTTTTTTGGAAAAATGATACAGTTTTGTATTTATAGTCCAAGTGCACAAAATCCCCATGTTATTTTTTAAAGAATTATTTTTAATCAAAAGTTCGCTTTTTTTTTTGGTGTTCATAATGTTTGCGCAATATAATTTTAAAATTTTTATTTGGTAGGTATATTAAGCGATTATTCGAAGGACTTTCACTCCACAATTTTTTAAATATTTCTAACCATTCCTTGTTAGGGATTGTCAAAACTTTTAGTAAGAAAATTCACATTTATTTAATTTTTTAAAAATACTCATTTCCGAAACCGACCGAAATAAATACTAACTCAATGTTTGTAGCACTCACTTTGTAGTTTTCCATAATTATGAAATTTAAACAACTTTTGTTTTAAACTACTTTTTTATTATTTAACACTCCAACGGTTTCGGAGACACTACTCCTTCATCAGGGATTTGTATAATAATAATTTAAAATTAAGTAACAAGTCGCTAACTAAAAATGTTGAAGTGGTTGACCAGGTACTGGGATAAGGGGTGGAGAGGATTTTTTTTTTTTTTTATTTTTTATTTTATTTTTTAAAGTAGCATATTAAATATATAGAAATTCGTGGTTGTTTTCACCTTTTTAACATTTTAAATTTGTTTACTTATTTTTTTATTTTAACCTTTTTATCATTTTAAATTTGTTTACTTATTTCTTTTATTTTAGAGGTTGTTACTTTTAATGTTATTATTATTAATAAACAGGATAAATTAATAACTAATAAATTTATTGTAACGAAAACATAATGTACCTACTACCCACATTTCAAAGATACTAACTAATATTCAGTAAATAGCATAATGTAGTATTTCTGTAAATAACATTGGATAGTTTGAATATTTAAGCGTTTTAAAAAAAAATAAACTAAAAAATAAAATTGTTTGAAAGAAGAATTAGTTCAACGTCTGTTCTCATAAATCTGTCAACTTTGTATTTATAAGTGTCTACACCCCAATGCACCGATCATGTGTTCCTCCCCCGAATTCATTCCCCTCTCCACCCCTTATCCCAGTACCTGGTCAACCACTTCAACACATTTTTTTAGTTAGCGACTTGTTACTTAATTTTAAATTATTATTATACAAATCCCTGATGAAGGAGTAGTGTCTCCGAAACCGGTTGGAGTGTTTAATAATAAAAAAGCAGTTTAAAACAAAAGTTGTTTAATTTCATAATAGAAATAAATACTGTTTGTAATATTTGCTGTTTTTAAAAGAAGTTATCTCTCATGGTTATGAAGTACATAAGTATCATACCTTACAAAAAAGGAAAAAACTAGGATAAATAAAAATGTTAAAAATGCAATAAATGTGAAAATACAATTTTATGCAAAAGGCTTAATTATTTTTAAATAAGCAATATTTTCAGAGAAAACTTATTGTTCCCTAGAAAATCATTCGACGAAGCAAGTAAAAACACTATGTATTAATGTCATGCGCGAAATGTATACAATTTAGGCAAATTTTTCCGACGAAAGTCACAAATTTTAATTTTTATTCATAGCAATAATTAGTTGCTATTTATACACCGTTTCCCACGATGAGACCGCGAAACTCCAGAGGGTATATTCATGATATTCTGAGAAAAAAATCTTAATAAAGTTTTTCAAAAAACTCCATTCTAATTTCTTAAAAAAATGATTAAAATATGAATAAAAATTCACGCGTGTAATACCGTCCATTTTTGAACTGGCTAACACCACGTGACCTGCACCAATTTCAGATATGAAATTCGAATTTTGAATGTCCGCACAAGGCAAGGCGTTCGGCGACCAGAGCGGACCCCCACTCCTCCCCGCCCACCGCCACCCCGCCACCGCTAGCATCAAACAGAAGCCAGTATTACATAGTCGCTTTTTATTAATACTTTTTTTTAATTAATTATTAAAAATGCCCGGATCAAAAAACTTTGTAAGGATTTTTTTCTCAGAATACCATGAACAATCACCCTCCGGAGTTTCGCGGTCTCATCGTGGGACACGGTGTATAATGAAACTGCATTTATATAGATACTTGATGTTTATTTAAAATACCTATAGTATATTTTAATTCAGGCAACGTACTGCGGAGTACCTATTTAATATTATGTCCAGTATTGAAATACAAACTAATGCTGAATCAGTGATATTTATTTCAACTAGGGCGATTGAAGTACCTACAGGTAGGTACAGATTTTCAAAACGGTTGGCCGCTGTTTATAAATTTCCGGTGCTTTTTTAAGTTCCAATGAATTTCATATTGAAGCACGAATAACGTATTCTATAATTTCATGAATAACGGCTTCAGGTTCAAAGCATGCGGAATTTTTAGTCGATGGTTGATGTTTGCACTCTACTCCGATGCGCATAGCTTGGATTCCGATAATGTAATTAAACTTGCACTTTTTAAAAAGGTAAATGGAAATAAAAACACTAACTTTGTGACGTTAGTAGCAATACCTAGCTGCACTGACAGGATATTCAATAATTAAGTTAAATAATTAGTCGGACTGAAAAATGTTTTCCGAACAAAATCTTTCTATCGAAATGGTCATGCATTAACACGCGAGACACCAAGCATTTTACTTTCAAGGATTAGGTAATATAAAAAAATGCGTGTACATGGTGTAACAGAACTGGATAATGGAGGTCGGTAGAATAGAGATAAACAAAATTATACTACCTAACAGATAATCATTTTTACATTACATTTCATTATTCTCAATTTTACACTGAATCAAAATACACCCGGATTCATTTTATGTAAATATTTCAATAAATAATAATAATTGTAAAATTAATTCTCAGCACGGGCTGTGAGGACAAATTTATCTAACCATATGGTAATATTTAAAAAGTTAAATTGGTAGGTAGGTATATGCATTGCATCTTTGGATATATTTAAAAAATGAATATTTTGTATTTTTAAAATGGTTATTTTGAAAACCCTATCATCGCTATAATTATTATAAATTTTCATCCTTAATTTACCAATATGTGGCGAAACATGACGAAGTTCGTAGGTTTTCACGGCCTTTAGAATATAGATTATGTTCTTCTGGGCTGTTATGCCGTGTTTGTGGGCTTTGTGTTATCTTTGGGCTCAAGCCCTGAAGATGGACACTGTAATGTGCTCCGAAACGTCGGCAACACAAAGCGGCACAACAACCCAGAAGAACATAATCTGGAAACTTGACGAGTTATGTGTATAAATGGCATATTAAGTAATACTTGGAAAATATTTTATGCTAGAACTCAATTAAAGCAGTCTTTTGATTTTAATACAAATGAATGCCAACGAAAACTTGTTTTAATAGTAAAAAGTTTAAAATTCCCTTAATATTGATAGCGTTTTTATACCTGTTTGCAGATAAAGCTTTCACGTACTCTACTGACAATTTTTTGTAATTGAAAAGGTTTTCAAATATTGTTTTAATTAAAAATACCATATGATGCGCTCAAACGCAACGTCAATGAGCGAATACCATTCTGGGACTGAACAAAGCTGCAATGGAATACCCCGGGGGTTCGGCTAGCAATATAAAAACAGTATAATTAAAATGCGGTAAATTTTACTATTCACTGTTTTACACTCTGCTGTCTGGAACATTATTTAATCAGAAAACAATTCGACTTTTTTTCAAAAAAGAAATGATATTTTAACCCATGAGCACCTAGATAAACAATTTTTTTTTATCAATAGAAAATTGAAGTTAGTTGGTTTGAAATATTTATAACGCTATAAGAAATTTTTAAAACATCCGAAACCGTGTTTGTTTGTGACGTTGTTTCCTTCTGTAATTGGGCCTCCTAGCCTGTTTAGGTGGTTAAAAAAAAAATAATAAATAAAAATATAAAAACGAAAAAAAAACGCTTGGATTAATAAAGATACTATATTTTTCCTGCTTTTTTCAAAACAAGTATAAACATTAGATTACACATCAATTTATTTTTTTTAAACAGTTATTATCGACTGTTCTCTAAGTCACATACCCCATTTTAAATGTGCACCGATGAAATGTTTTTTGGCAAGTATCTATCTACTGTTTTATATTTCTCAATATAAAACTTTAGTGATAAAGGTTTCCTTTTTGGTTGTTTTTTAGTTAACAACATGCATATTGAATCCCTATTCGATTATCACTTTACGAAAGTAAAACCTTTCAAGCCATTTTAGGTTTACTTAGGTACTTACGAGGCATTCCAACCCCTAATGCACAACTTTACGGGCTCATCAAAAGTTTTATATAAAATACACATTTACACACAAAAGTTTTATGAAAATCCGTTTAATAAAACTCAATCACAAAAGAAACATTCTTTAAACTATTCCTGGAAAGTTTTCCAATATATCCCGGTAATAATAACTTGAGTAACTTGACAATCTCGCAGATACATCATTTGTACATTCTTTGAGTACTTACTTACAATAAATAATCAAAAAAATATCTCTAACACACACAAAAACCCCCTCTCATTCTTTTTCTACCTTTCTCTCGTACGCTTCACATTACGATCCGTACCTACCTACAACAATAGGTATCATATAATTAATACATGGTGTAAGAAAACTCGATGTACAAGCGGGAAACCAGTGAATCTACGTAATATTTGGAGTCGATTTTGAAGAATAAAGTTTTGATTTGTCTCATAGTTTTTGAGAAAATTGAGTAAAAAGTTGAATTTTACAAATTATTATAAAATATAATATATTTAGTCAAATTAATACTATGTATAAGGAAAACAAAGGCAAAAACTTATTTCAACAAACAAAGCTTTAATTATAAAATATCCTGCTCTTTACTCTTATTATTTCTTCTAAATGGTGCGTAGGGCACTGCTTTGAAACACCCAGTGCCACGAAATTTTAATGTAGGTATCGCACAAAATATTAAGATGATCAGTCGTACGCTTCATAGTCAAAGATATCACATGAAATCGGAGTTTGTCTGCCCTTATTTTTCCATAAAGTAGTACCAGGTTGTATCCATATCTCAATTTCCTTGTTTTGTAATATTATGTAAACATGTTATATACATTTTTTAATGTGATATTAAGTTATTTTGTCACTTTTTTTCAATTCTTAGTCCCTGAAATACACCTTACAATATAAATTACCTATTCTTTTTAGCACACTGTAAGTAATTTGCAAAAACCGAATAATCTCAATTAATTATAAGATTTCTAAAAAAGTAACACCTGAACGGAAGTGAAAGATTTTCTTATAAAATTAAAATTATCGGCATCAAAACTTTCTGGAGGCAATTCGTTTCCGGCATTTTGAGTAGATTATTGAGGAAATACGAAGAAGTGGGCAATTACGAACTTTCCTGCATTTATCTTATTAAAAATAAAAACCTGAAGTAAGCTATTAATTCTGAAATGCTTATTTCAGTTTGAATAACATTAAAGCAAAATATTATCATACCATTTGCATTTATCGAGTAGAATTTAAATTTTATGTACGTACAGGTCCTAAGAGAAAATTCTAAATTGCTTTCTTAGTATAAAAAGCAATACTTAAAAAAATAGTACATACATACTTTATATCTTAGAACTGGAATGTTAGTCATAACCATCTAAAACCATCAAAAAATAAACAAAAAATACCCATTACAAGATCAAAAAACTTCACTTGGTCTGTTTAACTATAAATTATATGATATATCCACCACCTAACTAGGAAAATCATTACTGTTACAATAAGTGTTTAAAAAGTTTTATGTTCTGCTTTCGAAAAGAATTAGCCACGTATATATAAATATTGTAGATTTTATTTAGCTATGATAAATCATTCATCTGGCCGCCGACCTCCTGGACGACCTGCAAAAAGATGAAGGGTCAGTTAGGAGTTGACATCCCAAGAGGCAGCATCAAATGAGACTTATACAGACCCTTAGGCCTAAGAAAAAGAAGAAAAAAATAGTACAGCTAATAAAATCTTTTCATTTTTATTTAATTTCAGTTATTTAGAACATTACAAAAAAAATCCAATTCATATTAGTCCAGTATAATGATATAACTAAGTATTGAAAGAAAAATTATAAGTTAGAAAGTGCTTTCCTAAAGGAAGACCCCCTGTCGTGAAATATGTCGATATCCCAGGTGATGCGATTAAGTAGCAAGATTGCTCTACCAACAGGCATAACCATTGGCAGGTTGGTTCTGTGTACCGTGGTAGGTAAAACAATCGATGCTGTCCTTGTCGAAGATAGTTATCAGTTACGAACAGACCTACATCCATTAGAATTTCTGAGTTATGTATGTGACCACCAATCACCCTAAAGAAGTGAACACCCAAATGAACGTCCCTCCTCCTCCATAATGACAGATAGCCTAGCATCCCCAGTAAAAAGTCGGTTGGGAAGTGCCAAGCCATTTACTAGCATTTACATTATTCTTACATTAGTATTAGGTACTATAACTATCCAAATTTAATTGTTTTGGGTACTCGTAGGCAGGTAAACGTTTTGCAGTTTCATTTTTTTTTAGTTCGTTAGTTTTCACAGCCTTACAGAATACAAATTATGCTTTTTTCGGGGTTCTTATGCCGTTTTGTGGGCTTCGTGTGGCTGACGCATAATAACCCAGAAAAACATAATCTGTGAGTATACAATTTTTTTAATAATAATAATAATATATTTATTTGGGTTAATATTAATTTATACCAATGAGTTTCTATAATAATAACATGGAGATATAATAAACTCGAATACTCGACACTTAAATTAATAAAAGACGCCAAAAATGACAAAAACATAATAAAAATATTTTATACAGGTATTTGTTTTTCTTGTATTGCTGTATTGCTTTCCATTATTTGAAATTTATTTATGTATTTATTTTTTCTTAAAGTAGTACATACCTATTTTTTTACGTATGTCCTAATATAAACACTTTATTATTTTGTGCAAATAGCAAAACCGTAAACATAATTATTTAATATAAATTGCGATATATTTTCTTAATCTAGACTTAAATACAGACACTTTTTTTTCCTTTTTTTATCTCTTCTGGAATTTCTTCAAACATTTGTAACTAACAACTGTTTTGGGTGAAATTATTTATGTTTTTCCTGTCATCTTTAATCGTATTGCATAGAGCGATTGGGGTTTTATGATTGTCAAGTGAAAATGAAAAATGTAAAAATGTCCTTTTTTAAAATCAAATAAAGCCTCCACTGACTTGGTTAGTACCTATTCACACAAAGTTAGAATACGCCAAACAACTAATAACTCAACCCTTGTAATAACTCATACATAATAAGAACTAATACCATGTATATTTATTGGTTGGCTTTAGGCGGTATACTAGAATGTACGTTGGCAGAAGAGTCGCTGAATAAGCCCTTATCGATATGGAAATTGGGTATGAGTATAAGGTATAAGGCAAGGTACTCGTGTAAAAAGTAATTGAGTCGTAGCGTGTCGGCTGATACCCCACGGCTGCGGGCCTGTCGCCTCCTCAGTACTGTACCCAGGGCCCAGAACCCTTCCCTGGGAGATTGGTTTAGTGGGATTGGAGCAGAATAAGATCCATGGGATGCACTACACTGCCGTGTCAGGATACGACACTGTAACTTGAAATCTAGTTTATAAATTAAAAAGCAATTTTTTTTTTTAAAACTGTCGTAGCTTGTAAAAAATTATCAAGTCTCGTGGTGTAGTGGTTAGCGCGTTGGGTTACATGAAATTATTATTTACGTGTGGGTTTTTATATTAATATGCCAGGTGTGATTGGACTGGCACTGAAGCGTAAAGACTGATCGTCTCACCCGTTGGGTGCTAAGGGTAAGTAGTAGCAGTAGTAGTGGTAACATGTTAAAAGTAATCGAGGGCCTGTCGCCTCATCAGTTCAGCACTAATAGGGTTCTTCCCGATAGCATGAATATCCTTGAAAACGTTATAAATATTTAAAGTATATTTTTACAATTCCAACGATATAAAACACAATGATCAAAAATTTTGTTTTCATTTATAAATTTATGTTTTAAAAACACGAAAATACGAGTGATTTTTAACGCCCGTTATTGGCTAATGACGTCATACCCGTCTACCGTGAAAGGAGTGAATTCATTCCGTAGTGAGCGCCTATATTGCTGCGACGTCACACCGCATGCGCGCCATATGGAGGATTTTGCGAGCGATTTGAAAAAGTGTTATTTCAAACCGCGCTATAAAATTCATATGACATCGTAAATTTTTTTTTTTAAATCCCTTGATATTGTAATTTTTCAAAATGAATTTTTTTTAAAATAAAAAATCGGGAAGAACCCAATTACTCTCCCTGGTTATTACTCTATTGGTTCAGTGGGAATGGAGCAGATCCGTGGAATGATTAACACCAAAATGGTACCAAGGAGTTTGTGCTATAACAATAATAATATGGAGGTATAATAAACTCAGATGGTTGACGTTTAAATTGATCAAAAGAAAAGGAAACATGACGGCAAGAGAAATCTAATGATAAAAAAAAATTGAATGACGAATAAATGGAAGGCATTACCTACTATATAATAATGTACGTAATGATGTCCTATGAAATTCAAATACATAACAGACAATGTATTATTATCAACGGTTTTCAGAGAAATAATTTTTTATCCCTTTTCTGACATATTAAAAGTTATTTAAAGTACCATTCAAGTGGGTAAAACTGAAATTTTACTAAATTTACCCACTCGATAATCATAAATTTTTTTATCGTATTGCAAAGAAAGAGAAGGCTTGATTATTGAGTGGGGTAAATTTAGTAAAATTTTAGTTTTACCCACTTGAATGGTATTTTAAATAACTAGTTTAAATAATAACGCCCAAAATTTGTGTTAAATCACGAGGTTCTAAGAACAATCAAAAGAGGTAAGAACCTGATCAAAACTATAAATGAGTGGCAATATTGTTTGGCTTAGAGGCAGTTTTGTGGAATCCATATACTCCACCTGGAGCTGACATTATGTCGGGACATGGATCTGATTAGGAAAAACGTAAAGAATTTGGCGGCAGATCAAGTATTTTGGAGCCAGATTTTGGAATCTGTGTGCTCCAAATTGAAATTAATATGGGATTGTTGATCATCACTTTATTTATTTTAAAAGATTTTTTTTTTAATTCTGACAGTGTAGAAGTACATAGTTTGGTCACGACACAGCAGTACACCCACAAACTACACACTACAACATGAGACGCGGGATATGAATATTCTGCTCTACGTAAGATATTCTTATACCCTTTTCGTTCTAGCAATACAATTCAAGTACCGAGGTACGGAGGTACTCTAAATAGACTAGTGGTTTTTCAATTTCAAAAGAACAAACAAAAACAATTTCTTTTCGTTTCACTATCAAAAAGCGGAAAACTAACTTAAAATCAACGGAATGGCTCGTAATATACATTAGGTATATACCTACCTACTTATTTCCGAGAGCCTTGATGAGATGACTGGGATGATTGAAGACCTAAAGGTACAATCGGCCAAAATTGGACTCAAGATGAACGTAGCAAAGACGAAATTGATGACAAACGTTAACACTAATGGAAAAATTCTACTTGTGGAAAAAGTCGAAAACTGTGTTTATCTTGGTCACAAAATCACCATCGGCAGAGACAATCAGACCAGCGAGGTGGATAGGAGGATAAATCTCTCTTAGGTGGCATTTGGAAAGTTAAATTCCACATTCCGAAGCTCCATTCCCAACTCACTCAGGACTCGAGTGTTCAACCAATGCATATTCTACCCGTCCTTACTTATGGCGCAGAAACAATGACTCTGACCAAGCAATCCTCCCATAAGTTGCAAGTTGCACAGAGGAGCATGGAGAGAATTATGCTTGGAATAACATTAAGAGACAGAAAAAGGAACGATTGGATCCGACGCCAGACAAAGGTCTGCGACGTGGTGGAGCGAATTGCTTGGTTGAAGTGGAAATGGGCCGGTCACATAGCCAGAATGACTGACGACAGATGGACGAAACGCGTTCTGGTGTGGAGATCGAGAAACCAGAGGCCTCAAGGACGTCCACCGATGAGATGGGTGGACGACATCAGGAAGTCTGCTGGAAGACAGTGGATGGGGGCGGCGCAGGATCGGGAGGAGTGGAGACGGCAGGGGGAGGCCTATGATGATACACCTACCTATGATATGTTAGGTTAGAGGATGATCAGACATTAGAAGTACAACTACTTACTATTTTCTCTTATCCGCACCTAATGATCATCTAACCTTTCATGTAATAAAATGATCAAGAATTACTTCACTTAGCACTTCCGATGCAGTGCCCTATGCACCATTGAATGCGGATAAGGAAAAGTAGTAGTAGTAATGGTGCAAAGGGCACAGCATTTTTACAATAAGTTCATTTAATCATGGTCATTTGTTACATGAAAGCAAGAGGATCAGTCTTACGCTTCAGCGCCAGTCCAAGGTATCAAATATGAAATATTTTACGTGAAAATCACATTGAAATAAATATTTTATGTTGACACCCATCGGGAATCGAACCCCCGACCTCGTGCATGGAGCCCAACGCGCTACCACTTGTTACGCTCAGAAACTCCCAAGTGTTGGCAATCCTCTGAGGGCTGGCACAGGGGAGATTCTAGGGTTATGTTAATTGCCTCGGCTAATTCGGTCGGCAGAACAAAGATCTCTCCTCAGGGAAATTTTCGGGTGAAATCCAAGTGCTACGCTCTCACGGATGATAACCTATAAAGTATTACAAGAAGGGGTCTCGCCTGCCGTCTGCAATGAGAACGCTGGTTTTTGATTTACAAGGCCTCTCGGCTATTTATTTCATTAACGCTCGGTTAATATCAAACGTTCCCACCTCTACATCACTACGGGACGGGAGAAGGGAAGGGTTACCACTCTAACTAGGCTATCCGTTGATGGAGCCGGGGCCGGCGCTGGAGCGTAGGGGACGACGGGGCCTGGCGGCGGGGCCTCGCCTCCTGGAAGCGCTGGAGACGACGCAGCTCGGAGCGCCACGCGCTCCGCGGGGGTTGAAGAGACAGGGTGAAAGGGGACGGCGGGGCCAGCGCATCCTGGGGTGCGCTGGTGATGAAGCAGCTCGGAGCGCCACGCGCTCCGCGGGGTGGTTGAAGCAACGGGGGTAGGAGGAGATGGGGGCTGAACGCCCGGTAAAGCCTTACTTGATACGATGGTTTGGCGGTAGATGAACTACGACCGTAGCTGGTTGCTGGTGGTTGGTGGTTGGGGGCCCGCTGCCAAAGAAAATACTCGGCGCTGCGGGTGGTTGAGATCGAAACGTGCTGGCGGCCGGCGGGCCGATGCTTCTGGAGCCAGGATGTCACCAGGGCGAAGGGATTACATCCCGGGCGCCTTTGTAGCGGCGCGGCGCGTGGCTTGACTAATATTCGGTTTTTTCGCGCGAGGAAGGGCAATTTTTAGGCACACTCACACACGAGTCTATCAGGCTTTGTTTTACAGGCCTTACAAGGGGATCGTTAGTTTCGGGTGATTTTAAACGTGACTTTCTGTCGAGACGGCCATTAGGCACGCGTCTCCGGCGGACTGGGCTGGGCGGAAGTCCTCGACCGGAAGTGGGGTCAAAATCGCGGTTTATTATTCCTAATTATTTTTGGGTTGGCATCTTGACTTGCAAGAGTCAAGTTGAGTTTCTATTGTGTTGGTATTATGCAGGGAATTGCTGAATGATGGACAACTTCATGTTGTTATGAAATACAGATGCATTTTCACACTATATAACACATTCCCGGATGCAGGGTAAAGAAAAAAAATTTAACTAATTTTTTAAACCGACGCGGTAGTGAAGGTTCTGGAACTAAAATCCTCTATCTAAACAGTGTGGGGTGGTAGGTATTTAGGTGTTGGAAGGAACATGTGGACATTTTACAATCAGTACATAACAGGTGTATGGCATGAGACAATTACATGGGTTTCAGTAAAGAACAGATAGATATTGCTGAAAAAGAAAAATACACTTTTTCACTTATGATGGAGCCAATTTTTTTTTTGGTCTTCAACCGCACTTGCAAAAAACACTTTTGGCTTTTGTAAAAATTTTAGGTGAGGCCTACACTTATCTAACGTTTGTGGTGGTCAGCATGAGGGAAATTTGGATACATAATAGTTTGGATGCAGAGGTGGTGACATTGAAAGAAAATTACAACCTATTAGTTACATATTGTAAGTTTTTTTATACAGTTGGTGGTTGATGCAGCCCAAGTTGGCTGAAATTCACTCGCTTATAGAGTAGAAATTTTCCCATCAGACCTCAATCTGTACTCTCTTACAACATTACCTTTCTTTAGTATTTACAGAACAATCTGACATTGAATAACATAAGATGTAGATCAGTGGTACCAGTTAACCAAAATTCACTCTAAATGAGATAGAAATTTTCTGATTTATACAAATTAATGATTCTTTAAATGCAGAACAATTTATACAATATGACAATTTATTTCAAATCAATACAAGACAAATGTCTAGGTGTATACAGCAAATTCCACTGAAACGCCCATAGACCCAAATATTACAGTTTGATTGAACAATCACTAACTTGCCAGCAAAAACACACTGCAACGCTAGTCTCATGCTTCAATACAAACAAAAACTTCTGTGTTAGCAAACATTCCACTAACCCACAGATCCAAATTACAACTTAATATAACAATTACTATCTTGCCGGCAAAAACACACCGCAACGATAATCTCATGTTTCAATACAACAAAATCTTCTGTGTTAGTGCACATTTCACTAACCCAACAGATACATATTACAATTTAATTTAACAAATCTCTCCGTGCTAGAGTTCAACTCTCTCCACGCTGCTCAGAGCCATGAAAAACAACCGTCTCATGTTAGGCGCCACCAAGGTTTTTAGGGAGCGTACTTGGAACCCAAAGGATGTTATACACTAAAAGAGAATGTTTGGAATTTAGAGAGAAAAATAGAGAAAATATTTCTGCGAGGATCATCCCCAGACGACTTTTGCCTTGAATAGATATATTCTGCCCCAAATAGACACAAGAGTGTTTATTTATTATTTATCGCTGGAGAAAATTTCCCGCAGAATACACAAGATACATAATTTCAAGATTCCCTGACAGGTGTCGACCGGCCCTACTGATGGCGTATAGTGATACAAAGGTATTACTATTTTGGATCGAACTTAACCCTGACAGGTAATAGAGAAACATTCAGAAAAAATATACAATTTGATGACATAAGAAACTTCAGATGAACAATACAATAAATAGTTGGGCTATGATCCTATATACTCATTTCTTTTCTAAAAAAACTTGCAACCGTGTTGCTTTTAACCTTTGCACAAACGTGCCTTATCTCTCTGTGCCTCGACTAACTTTTGATCACATTTCCAACCATTTTCAAAACAAAACACAAATTATCAGAGTCTTCAACTCTTGTTTATAGGTATTTCTTTGACTTATAATACAATAAAATTTTACAGTTCAGAGGCTACTTGTGAGATGAAAAAATGATGATTTTATACAATGTTGAAAACGCTAGGGAGGTTTGACTTTCATACATAGCACAGTTTACACAAATATTCTAGGATACTACAGTACAGATACCAGTGTCATATTTAGTAGTTTATTTGGCTATTGAAACTTATTTATTTTAATAAAAGAAGTGTATGTGCAGCAGGTTTAAGAGTCTACATACATGATAAAAACTTAATTGGTTTGGAGCCCCTTACTAGGTTGGCGATTCCCAGAAAGGTGTTTCCGTGAGAAAAAATGATGTGAAATATGCCACGTCCAACTGGCCAGTGTGACGGGACACTTTCTGAAATGGAGCTAACTAACTTTGTGTGTTATGCGAGATGGGTCAAGATTCAATATAATTACTTTCTCCCCGAGCTGAATGAGAAAAAAGAATGAATGTCAAGTTACATTTTACAAGCATAACAATTTATATACACATTTTACTTATACCCACACAATTGTAAAATAGGTACATTTCACAAGATTTTACAATTTTTTTTCAGAATACATGCTATTGGAGCAGTGCAACTTTTATACTTAAAAACATGTTTTTTATTTATACCTTAAATAATGGTTTCTCATCCCTTAAAGAACTTTAAAAAACAGTACAGTAGGTACCGGTACTCTAAAGGTATGAGTTTTAATACTTAAAAATAGTTATCTGTACCTCAACTCACAGATTCAAAACAAGCTTTTTTCACAAGCGCAGAACAGTGTTACACAAGTTTTGACAAGGAGTCCTTGTACAAAAATACTCTAAGAAAATCACCTTCGTTAATACATCCCTTATTGGTATTTTGCATTAGCGGGGTTCCAACCCAACATAAAATAAAAAATTAAGCACGCAGGATATCGTAGGGGTAAGAAGTACGGGGCAAGTCTCAGATAATCAGCAGGAGGCTGGGTCTTGACTTAGTCTTCGAATATTTTCATATCGAGGTATTATGAGATTGTCTCCGAAGAGAACAATGGTTTTTTGTGTATGCGAACATACTCTTTCAAACTGACGTTTGGAAGTTTCTCCTACTCGTATCGTCAACTAATCCTAACATAAAATATACATATTTACAAACAGGTGTTTGAGATTTACAATTTACAAAGTTTGCAAGACATTGCTCCGTTCCGTCTATAGTCAAAAAAAAAAAGGGGAAAAAAAAACGAGCTTCTGCAATCCACAGTAATTTGCAAAGTTCTTGTGTATGCGAACATACTCTTTCGCGCTCTTCTGGTGGGAT
This sequence comes from Micrasema minimum, assembly GCA_022494985.1. NCBI lineage: Eukaryota > Metazoa > Arthropoda > Insecta > Trichoptera > Brachycentridae > Micrasema > Micrasema minimum. The sequence goes on from JAGVSP010003908.1 coordinate 39,035, forward strand.
TGAAACAAGGCGATGGTTACATCGTTGACAAACGGTAGCACGCCAGTGCCCGATGGGTAAGCAAAACGACAAAGCATTTTTGCAAAAGCGAGTGGCACGAATTGGTTCGATTCGGGTTTCATTATTAAAGCTGTCAAGATCCCGGAGAGTAAAGTGAAAGAAACGAAAAATATTATCCGATCCAATTGTTCAACTACTTATTTCGTTAATTCAGAAAAAAAAATCGGCGTGGACTGACTTTAGGTCAAAAGAATTTTCACTGACGAGAAACAGGATCACTTTTTTTCACTTTTTAAACACTCGGATTTGATAATCAGAAAAAGGAATTTCCGTGTTCCGTACGTAATGTAATATTTATCTAGTTTTTGAATTTCTTCGATATTCGAAATTTCTCTCTCGTGCTTTCGCAGTTAAAAGGTTAACAAAACAAAATTATTTAAAGAATATTTCCCAAAAGGTTTCGTGACGAAAGAAATAATCCACAAACTTTGATTGGAATATGAACGTAAGTTGTTTGTTGACAGTTTTGACAATTTGACATCTGACGTTTGACGTTCCGTATTTTCGTCACAGAAAATATCCGCGCGGAAAAAAAACAGCTGTTGAATATTTGACAACTGCAAAAAAAATACAAGTGCCTGTCTCTGGTGCAATATGGTACAGGTGAAGAACAATTGATCTTTTGACATTTCTATGACAACGTGCCGAATTTTGACGGATTTTTTCGCGGTAAAAAAAATGGCGGATATCGATTTTGTTCTCGACGTTTGACAGAAATATAGGAATTTTGGATTTTCTCACAAAACGGCCGCGGAATTGGTTTTTTGAACACACACTCACGATTCTTTTTTAAATTCGCGTGATTCTGAACGGAAAACTACTTCAAGGACAGACATTTGACAAAACACTTGTTCATTTTGGCACTTGTATGAAAACTGATTTTTGTACTGAAATAAAACATGTTAAGACAGAAACAAAATGGCGGGAGACTGAACATATTGTGGAGAGCGTAGCATCAGGATTTGCCCCAACGTTTTCAGGGTGACAGTGTTACGCTCAGAAACTCCCAAGTGTTTGGCAATCCTCTGAGGGCTGCCACAGGGGAGATTTTAGGGTTATGTTAATTGCCTCGGCTAACTTTGGTCGGCAGAACAAAGATCTCTCCTCAGGATAGTTCGCTGGTTCGGGTGAAATCCAAGTGCTACGCTCTCACGGATGATAACCTATAAAGTATTACAAGAAGGGGTCTCGCCTGCCGTCTGCAATGAGAACGCTGGTTTTTGATTTACAAGGCCTCTCGGCTATTTATTTCATTAACGCTCGGTTAATATCAAACGTTCCCACCTCTACATCACTACGGGACGGGAGAAGGGAAGGGTTACCACTCTAACTAGGCTATCCGTTGATGGAGCCCGGGGCCGGCGCTGGAGCGTAGGGGACGACGGGGCCTGGCGGCGGGGCCTCGCCTCCTGGAAGCGCTGGAGACGACGCAGCTCGGAGCGCCACGCGCTCCGCGGGGGTTGAAGAGACAGGGTGAAAGGGGGACGGCGGGGCCAGCGCATCCTGGGGTGCGCTGGTGATGAAGCAGCTCGGAGCGCCACGCGCTCCGCGGGGTGGTTGAAGCAACGGGGTAGGAGGAGATGGGGGCTGAACGCCCGGTAAAGCCTTACTTGATACGATGGTTTGGCGGTAGATGAAACTACGTAGCTGGTTGCTGGTGGTTGGTGGTTGGGGGGCCCGCTGCCAAAGAAAATACTCGGCGCTGCGGGTGGTTGAGATCGAAACGTGCTGGCGGCCGGCGGGCCGATGCTTCTGGAGCCAGGATGTCACCAGGGCGAAGGGATTACATCCCGGGCGCCTTTTGTAGCGGCGCGGCCGCGTGGGCTTGACTAATATTCGGATTTTTTCGCGCGGGGAAAGGCAATTTTTAGGCACACTCACACACGAGTCTATCAGGCTTTGTTTTACAGGCCTTACAAGGGGATCGTTAGTTTCGGGGTGATTTTAAACGTGACTTTCTGTCGAGACGGCCATTAGGCACGCGTCTCCGGCGGACTGGGCTGGGGAAGAAGTCTTCGACCGGAAGTGGGGGTCAAAATCGCGGTTTATTATTCCTAATTATTTTTGGGTTGGCATCTTGACTTGCAAGAGTCAAGTTGAGTTTCTATTGTGTTGTGTATTATGCAGGGAATTGCTGAATGATAGGACAACTACATGTTGTTATGAAATACAGATGCATTTTCACTATATTAGTGTATCTCGTTAAAATAAGCCATTCGTAATTTACAGCAAATAGATCAATGTATAATGATTTAATCCTCACACAAAATGTTAATTTGATATTTAAAGCTGTATATATTCATCAAATAATCCTTTATTTACAGCCCAATGCAGTGTTTTACAGCCCTGAATTACCAATCAGCTTTGTTGTACTACGCCTGTAATGAAATTTAATTTGGATTATTGGCACATTATAGTATTATTTTCTAATCAAACATGTAGTTCAACAAATCAATAAATTGAACGAATTTCGACCATAGAATAGTATATTAAGAATCATCAAAATATTTTTCTAGTAAATATAATAAAGTAATCAAAGTATATAGGAAAAGGAAGAGAAATTAAAGCGCACTTTATACGAGATAGAAAACATGTCCCGTACTAAAGCGAAAATGGATGAAATATTGAATGGTCGACGCGACGATACGTTTGGCTGACCTGGACTGTTAAATATGTAAATGTAAACGTTGTATTGTATTGAAGTATAAATGCTTTTAAAAAGGTATATAAACGTAAAAAAAACAAATATCATATTTAACATAATAGTTATTATATAATTCCTGTACATCACCGATAATAAGCTTACGATCGCGCTTAAAAAATATACATATTTAGCTTGTCTTAAAATGAAACAGTACAGTTTTTGGTTCCATATAAATTGCGCGTTAGATTAAAATTTGACTTATCAAGTAAAAATTTTGGCTTATAAATTTAATCTTAGCCGTGGTCAGACTTCAGATTAGAAATCTCGGAGTTCGAATTCAACTTTTCAGAATTCGTTATCTACTTTTGAAAATTATAAGAGCACCAATGTATATGTTCTTTTTAGAACAGTTGCTTAAAATTTGAAATAATCTCAGGGCAGTTAATGCATAATATGTTGGATCTTACACATTACTTTTAAAAATATGTGTATTAAATTTCCAATATCAATAGAGCTCTTATGAAATCAAAAAAATATTAATGGATGAAAAAGTTGATTCAGAGTCCTCACTTGGAGTGCTTATTTTGAGAAATGTCAATATCAATCAATTTTTTAAATAAAGGCACTAGAAAGGAAAAGTGGTAATTATTCAATAGAAAAAATAATGATGTTATAATCTGTTGACAATAAGTAATAAGAATATATTTTAAACATCAAGGTAGTCAAATATCGGATATCCTGAATCCTGATACTTATTTTCTAATCTCATCCTCGACGCGCGTGAGGGCTGCTCTTCATGCAAATTGATGTTTTTATTTACTACGTGCTCGACGTACTCGGCGATGGGCTGACTGGGAGGGGGGGGCGGTGTGAGGGAGGGATTACTCAGCGGCTAGGGGTACGATCATATTATTAGAGTATGTAATCTTCTCAGCGGGGCTTCAGTGATTGATGATTTGCCACTCCATTATAGACCTCTTTTAGTCACTGAATTTTTAGTATTCATTCCTACCTTACCCTGAAAATTGAATTCTGTAGATTGTTACCCAAGGCGACGTACCTGTGAGGACTGAAAAGGGAGCTTAATAAACAAATCAAATGTTATAAATAAAAACACAATGGGATAAAAAACCTTTACAAATTAATGTCGAAAAAATCTAGCTACAAAAACAGCTTGCTTCATTTTACTTACCTACACAAGCAGTACCCAGGCTTTTTTCATGTGATGCATTTAAAGCACGATGACAAATAATTATTTTATACATTTTTGTAATTTTTAACAACATTTAAAACGTGTACAAATACTTGTAGACAAATTACTGGATTTATACCCATGCTGGACTGATATCTAGAATATTATTGATATATCCGACAGGCGTCTTCTAGTAAGTAATTAAGTTTGGAAGAGCTTTGCCTAACACTAATAAAGATGATTGCCTAAAAAACGCTTTGCAATCTTCTCAAACAGATGTCACCAGCATATAAATTTTCTGTAATGTGGAACGTTGAAGGACGAGTTCAATATATAGTACTTTAAAAAATTTGTCATATATGGTAATGAGATGATGGGAGGAATGGGGAATGTTGTTGTAACATCCAAAGTGGCCACTTAACCCAGCCAACGACAGGTCATAAGCCCTGTAAAACGCTAGATAATCCACATTCGTTTCCAGAGTTTCTCTGTCTTGTTTGGGATATCAATAATATTTTTGTAATTCATTGAAAATCCATTCAATTTTGAGTAGATTGATTTGCCGATACTGAAGAAAATATTTTTTATTTCATTTATCAGGTATCTCAACAGCGTTTTATTTAGTAGGAATGCAAAGTTAAGTACATAATCGTATCAAAGGCCATTAACAGAGTTCCAACAAATTATTATGTGGGAGAAAATGAGAACGTCCACTGGTTTTTTTCTAACGTTACCTTGTGAGTGACAAACAGTGGAGACCAAATGCAAGAGCATGTTCAAGCAGGACTTCGAACGTAAGCAAAAGTAAATCATTTTAATGCAATAAATATCTGATAAGTAAGACAAAAAAGCCCAATTTCTGTAAGGATACAAAAGTAAGATGTCAGTTTATTTTTTCATGCAAGAAGAGTTTGAAAGTACCATGTAACTTGTACAGCTTGTGAATAGTTATGCTCCTGGAATAAAAGAGAATAACAGTTAAGAATATATAACAGGAAATTAATATAATGCAATATGTACAAGGAAACTACTTAATTTTAAATTTCTAAATGTTGTCCTTTTTTAAATTGCATGAATACAAAAAGTTGTTTCTTATATTATTAAATAATCTGTAATGTAGGTATAATGCCGTACTGAAAAATTCTCTGACTAGACACAGATTACCTAGTGAGTCGGGCGCAGAGCATTGTCATGGGCAAATAATTATTGCGATTGTATATTTGAAATGTAAAACATAAATGCCAAAAATGTCGTATGTATAACTAATTAAATCATTTCAAATTGAAAATTACTAGTACTAGATACTACTATTACTTTCCCATATCCAACGGTGCATATAGCACTGCATTGAATCTTGATCATATGTTACAAGCAGGCAAGATGATCTCAAGAAGTCTCACGCTTCAGCGCCTGCCTAAAGTTTGTAAATTAAGCCATAAAAATTGAGTAGATCATTAAAACCCTGTAACAGTACTTAAAGGTTTCGGAATGGGGTAGGGAGGTAGTGTAACAGTTACTGTAACAAACTTACACCTACTGAGGTGGGTGTGCAAACACCACCGCCCTCAAATGTACGGAAAACACTGGACTGTGTGCTTCCTGCTCTATCTACATCCTACATCCTACGACCCAGTCGTGACTAAGCAGAATATACACTAACAATAACGGAGCTACAACAAGCGTACTTCCATTATGCCACGTCTTCCTTCATTTTAAATGTAATACGACTTTTGTTCTACAAACAGTTAATGATTAAATTCTTTAATAATTCACGCCATTTCAGAGCGAACGCGACGCTACATAAGCTTTGCTTGGAGGTTGTATTATATTAATGAGAACCTTGCATAATACATCATGTATGGGGGAACAAATCAATTGATTTGCTGAAAATTACATTGTGAAAATGTGCCTGCTTTGGTTTGATAAAATATCTTCTAAAATTTCGAAAGTAACTAGATTTTCAGATTTATATTATGGAACGGGTGGTGGCCCAGTAGTAGCGTTGCCGCCTCTGAGTCTAGAGATCCCCGGTTCGAATCCAACCACGCCAAGACTATTTTCAAGCACAAACCGCTTAGGCTTGATTGAAAACAGTATTTACAAATTGAAATATATGTACAAATATCATAAGATTACATTTCTTTATTAAGTATTTCTCAAACCTCACATGCCTAAATACCTTCTAATATTTCGATTTTGTTCACACAGAATGAGTTGAATAATGTATAAAAAAATAATAATCGAAACGGCCAAATACAAAACATTGTGGTACTATTAAGTGCCTTGTATTACATACAAAATAATTATCATAGGTATTTTTTTAGGTTTTTTTTAATGTTTATTTTAAGGACATGTACTTCTTCAGAGTAGAGCCACATTTAGCTGTTTTTAACCAACTTATTTATTTTATTTATTGAGGATATCAACAGTAATACATAAAATTAATATATAAGCAGGACAGTAATATAATAAAACCAATAATAGGTATCCACAAGTATACAGTTGGAAATATTATAAACAAGTTTAAAGGTGGTGTAAGTAAATTATTGTGTGTGCGGGATGTCAAAAACAGTGCCAAAATAAACTAAGTTGTAGAAATACGACAAAATGCCAATGAAATCACTGAAAATCGTATTTTTATCTTTCAGGCACATAATTTTTAAATATCATATCAGTTTATCCAAAAAAGTTATAAAGTTATTTATGTTGTTAAAAACAGTGGTAATAAGGTAGTATGGAATGTCTTGGGGTTGCCAAAAAGGATAATAAAAGAGTATATTACATGAATGAATAAAATGATAATGTTTCGGTAGCTAAGTACTAAAGAAGGTAAGAATGTTTGCTGAAGATAATTATATTACAGTCGCCATATAATATGACAGTCGTGTGTATTTCGTCATCCGTAAGCGGATAATTTAACGACTACGAACTGCAGGTATAATATTAATGCTTTGAAGCAAACATAGTCCCCATGTCTTACATTAATTAAAGCGCAACTCAACTAAGTACGGAAAAGGACGAGAGGACATTATTTCTCCGTTAGGAACCGTCATTTCGAATTGCATAGATATACTTTTTTTCTTTAAAAAAAAAATTTATACAGACTGCTTTATCTACATTTCTGTATGTCAGTTCCATTTTACATCATATGTTATTTATAGTTTTAAAAATATATCATTAATTTGACATACAACATGAGGCAAACAGTCGCATAAAATTTGCATTAAAATAATATTTTAAATATTTTTTTGGTTCATTTCGCATACTTAAATTCGATGCCACAAAATGGCGTGTATTTTTACATGAATTTTTAAAATTCAAGGTTAACAAAAGGATTCCACTAACCATAATATGGTTATCAGTGGATGGACTTTATTACCTACCTTTCATTGCATTCAGGTTGCCAGTTTTGGGTCAGCATTAGCAATTTTTATTTATAGTTTTAGTTATAAATGCTCAAAAAAATGCCACTATTTATAATAAACATATGTGTATACTGAAACGTAAATCTAACCCTCTTACTTTCATGTAATAAATTGGCGTATAAATTCAGTTCCCTGCGTGCCACTAGGTGCGGATTAAGGAAAGATAATTTAAACCATTCGCACATTCAATAGGGAACTATAAAAACTGATTTTAAAATAAACGTACAAAAAGGCGGCCCCCGTGGTGTAGTGGTAAAATGCTGGACTCACGACCCAGAGGTTCAAATCAAAAGTGATTTATCTCTAGCCTGGGGGTGTTTTGATGTTGTTCTCTCTGTAATTGGACCTCCAGGCCTGTTGAGGTGGTCAATCAAACAAAAAAACGCGAAATCCTCAGCAGGTACCTATCATAACTTATTTTAATATTTTGTGTTTTTTTTAAATTTAATTTTTTTATTTATTTATTTATAGGAAAAACAACAGTATCGATACATGAACGTAGAATACAAAAAAGCATGATTACTAATTATAGTTTTTCACATTTATACTATTCAAAGTAGGATGGAAAAATAAATATAAGAAATAAAAATAAAGAGTTATAAAGGGAACGATAGGATGATAGGGATAGGTAAAAGGAAAAGGAGATGACCGGGAATAGAATTAGAATTACCTTTTACAGTCTATAAGATTTCAAATAATTTTAATTTGTAATTGGGTAGTCTGATGTTAAAAATGTCAAGACAGGTACAGTATTCATTGAATTTCGCACAACTACGATTTTTAAAAGAATTTTTAAAATAATTATTTGATGGTGCTAAATTATAAAAAAGATGACATTGTCTAGTGAGTCTAATTGGACAATGAAGAGGTATCTGCTCTAGAAGATAGGGGCTCTCAATTAAATTATTTATAACTTTATACAAAAAACATAAATCAGATATATTTCTACGCTTAATAAGTGAAGATAATTTATGGAAGGCTTATGATTTTTCGTAAGAGTTAAATTTCAAATGAAGCTTACCATCCAACATTTTCAGAAATTTATTTTGAATACGATCGAGTTGAGCTATGTATGTTGAGTATTGAGGATTTTATACGAATTATAGTTTTTTACACCTGTGTGGCTTGAAAAGCGCCACCTACTTTCCTTCCTTCAGGTGTAGTTTTTCCTACATTATAATCGTAAATCCAACTGATGGGGAGCAGCTCACGAATATAGATATGATGTTTTAGAACCTAACGTCAGGCCCGCATCCATCAGCTCCGCCGAATACATCCGTAGGATGGTCATCGACGGTTTGCCAGGACGGCGCGGCGGTATCCTCTTTCTCTTTACTTATCGTCTCCTGCGTTTAAATATTCAGATTTCCCAACACATACACCACACTCCACACACATACAACAACACAACATACACACGACATAACATAACCACTTTGTATTCTATTGTTTGCTCACTTCACGTCTTCAGAAATTTTGTCTTGTACATTGTGTTGTCCACGTAATTGGTGTTATGTTGTATAATGTTACCTCAAATTGAAAATTCTTAGTTCATTGTACCAAACTTAGCACTGTGTGCACAACATTGAAATATAAATGAATAAATGATTCGCTAAAAAACATGGATTGCGTAAAATGTTTAAGTGTATACACATTACAAGCATTGTTTCAAAATAGGAAAAAGGTTGCATTCAGGCTTTTATGCAAAACAATTTATTTATTTATGAAATAATGGATCCTGTTGGAAAATCCAGCTTATATTTCAGTGTTTACTGTTTACATTTTCTTTATTTACCGAGCTCCTGCCAGAGCTAGCGGTAACTTTCATCTGTGTTACTGAACTCGCCTTTTAGCGTTTAGTAGGTATTATTATAATATCTTTGTGACTCCTACTCCAGTAGGTACCCTTTGTGAGGTAGGGTACCTACCTACCATTAAACTTCTTTATTTTATAGTGACTAGAAGGAGTAGAGAGTCTACTATTTTAAAACGCTTGCAATCTATTCAAGGAGACTGCTACAAAACTAGATAGATATTCGCATATGAATAAAAGAGTAGATATATTGACGGTACCTATAGTATTTACATAATGAATGGAGTTTATTTATTTATTTCCTTGTGGATGTTATAAAGCGCTATTTTTGCGAGTGCTGTACAATAAAGACATTTGATCACAACACATCATGCAGCTACTAAGCTCACGGACAGTTGGGATTCTAGCATTTTACAATTTAAACATATTTCAATACATTACTTAGGTACCTACATGGATTTAGATTATGCTAAATAAATAGACATAATTATTATGTGTTGCTTCGTAGGGAACTAGACTTTTGTCTTGCAGCTACTGAGCGCATGGACGGTGGATTCTAGTCTGCTTTATAATATTAACATGTATCTAAATGAACTTTTCTAATAAAATCTTTTAAAAAATCGTTCGCAATACCTTAAATTTGTGGGGATCGATTTAAATTAAAGTGGTTTTTACGTGTGATACCTTGGACTGGCGCTGAAGCGTAAGACTGATCATCATCCGTTGACAAAAATTGACAATCAGTACACATTGCGTAGGTAGGAACTTACTAAATTATGTGTGTAGTTTCATTTAGCTTTTATGAAGCTTTAATCACCGAAATGGGGATTTATTATACTAAAGAACACAAATACTGAGAAAGAAATTTTCGTAATTAAACCAACAAACAATTAAATATTTAACGGTAATTTTCCGCAAGCGCACTGCGCGTGATATTCCAGGAAACAATTTCTAATTCGTCTGGAGCGAAACATGCTTTATATTGTAACGAGAAACCAAAAACATTAATTTTTGCTTGCTCGGCAACATACTTAATAAATATATACAGGGTGTATTACTTTGCTGATTCTTCTTAACGCCTGCGCTGTCCGTCCTGGTAGACCGTTGATGACAATCATTCGGACGCACTCGGCGGAACAGATGGATGCGGGGCGTCAGGCGTCTTCTAGTAAGTAATTAAATCCAGATGGATCTTACCTACACCAAAAAAGTTGATTGCCAAAAATGCTTAGCAATTTTCTTAACAGATATCACCAGTAAGAAAAAAAAACTAAAAAATGACGTAAAATGTCATTAAATGTGAAACCTTCTGTGAGATTTCATACTAGTAAAACTTTCAAAATTTGTCATGTATGGCTATCAGATGATGAATGAGGAATGTAATACATCAAGTGGCCACTTAGCCCAGCCAATGACAGGTCATATGCCCTGTTAATGCCTAGATAATCCACATTCGTTTTCAGAGTTTCTCTGTCTCAATATATACTAGCCCAGCATGGGTATAATCCATTAATTAGTCTACAAGCATTTGAACACATTCTTAATGTTGTTATTTATTTACATGTGGTTTTCTTATTGATATTTCATGTCTGATACCTTGGACTGGCACTGAAGCGTAGGACTGATCATTTTACCGTCACGTAATAAATTGATCAAGATTCACTGCGCTTGTTCCAATGCAGTGCGCTATGCACCATTATGTGCGGATAGAATTTGAGGGCCCCGCATTCAACAGTATGAAGGCTATCTGGAGGTCAGATGTTTGTCCGATTAAAACCTAACTAGGGTCAAAAATAGCATATTTTTTAGTTCAGGAAGTGCCTTAGAAGTATACTAGGTTGTTTTACATTGTTACCTAACCTAACCACTTTGGTTTGGATTGTTGTATATTTTATATATATTAAATATATTCTATATTTCAAATTTTAATACTGCTCAAATGACAATCGCGCGATTGTTTAAAATAAAATAACATTGCAACTTGAGCATCCTGTACATCTTAAACAAAACGTTGTTTGGTTTTATGTTGTGGTAGGTAAGTGAGTGCTTGAAATTTTAATATTTCCCGTTTGCAAAATTTGTAAAATATTTTATAGACTCAAAGTTATATTTATTCTACAAACATTGTAATGTAGGATTTTGAGGTTTTTGGCTTCCTGTACACTGTAAAAGTGTAGATTTTTATTTTTATAAGGTAATTTTCCTTACTTGTTCGGAATATCGTGATTGTCAAATTTTAACTACTTTTTCGTTTTTAGTTTTTTAACTACTCTCTCGACTTGTATTATTTCCTTAATTACTTACCTTCTCCCGAATATTTTTACGCTGCCTACACTTAACACTAATTTTTTACATAATTATATTTTACACATTTTTAAATAAACATAGGGTCTTAAAACATTTCATTTTTACCTGTTATTATTATTCGTATTCTTTAGAACAAAATCTAAATATTTATTTACAAAACAATGCAAATAAAAATACTTATATTCAGTGTGAAATCGATTAAACATATTAATTAATAAAAACGAAATAGAAATGATTGTAGGATTAATCACTCGTTTAAATGGATAGCCTTAATATTAAAATAGTAAAATAAATTGAAATACCTAGTCTTAGATATAATCAGAATTTAAGATTTCAAGATCATATTTAATTTTAAAAAATCATATATTAATATATAACAACATGGTTGTATTGTTATTATTTTTTTTGCTCACAATTTTTATTTAATCAACCTGTATATTATAAATGTAAAATAGGTATTATCAGGTTTTTGGGGTTTTCCTGATAATATTATGTTGATTGGAATAAACATCGAAATAGTATTTCACTTTGTTTGTTTCACTTGTGTAATTCACATTAAATTAATGTTACATTCAATTTTGTTTGTATATGGAAATATAATCTTCTAGTTGAGGTTTAAATTTGTTATATTTTTTGTTTGTTTGTAGGTATATTATGTTATTATTCCTTGGTTCATTATTTGATAATTGTGCTCAATAATATGTATGTTATATTCAAATTATTCGTCCGCCTCGTAGCATAGCGGTAGCGCATTTGGCTACCGTGCATGAGGTTGCGGGTTCAATTCCGCAACATGAAATATTTATTGCGGGTCAACATGAAATATTTATTTACATGTGATTTTCATATTAATATTTCATGTGTGATACCTTGGACTACTGAAGCGTGTGATGTATGGTGTGATGTACTGTTTGACTGACTTTGCTCCTCAGAGCTCTTACTCGGAATGACGGGCACACAGCAGACATACTACATACACACACACACGTTCGTACATCTTTTGTCACCCTCACACACAGTCTCTTTCACACACATATCTCACAAAGCGTAAGACTGATCATTGATCATCCTACCTTCATGTAAGAAAATGATCAAGATACACTGCATTTGGTGAACCAATGCAGTGCCCTATGCACCGCTGGGTGTGGATAAGGGAAAGCAGTAAGTAGTAATAATGTAAAGTAGTATAGTTTTGATATATCGTGCTTGAAATAAATTATGTTTGCTTATATCCAAATTATCGAAATCTGTAAAGCCTAAATAAAGAAATTAAACGTCCTGGAATTTTTAAACATTATTTTATTTTAAATAAAATGGATAGAATCGAAAGGAGTGAAATGATATAGCATATTTACATAATATCCATAAAAAACTACCGGAATATCGAAAATTGAATAAAATTGGCATAATTCTTATCTTTTATATTTCCCACGGGTCCTGAAAGGATATCTCTGAACATCAGCTTGAGTGATCCCCTTTATAGTCAGGATTCAGTATATATACGAGTACATTATACAATGCCCAAAATGGACTTTGTGAAACCATCGAAATAATATGAAGCATAAATTCAACGTCTTCTATCATACTTTCTAATTATGGTCCGTTTAAAGGTAGTCGATTAACTTTTTAGTATATCAATTTCAAATAGTAGCATAATACATATTTATGTACCTAGGTACCTATTTGGTAAAATATGACTTCTCAATCATCATCATCTCACATGGACTCCACAAACCGCCTCCAGACCAAGCGATCGGCCGCCAGCTCCCGCGCATCCTCCCAATTCAAGTCCACGTCACTCGGCTCTGACGCAAACTGCCGACGAATTGTCAACAGCGGATGACCAGGACGCTGAGAACCTGATGCCTTGTAAAATAGGCAAGCCGTATAGTATAAAACCGTGACATAATGAATTTACTATTTTGAAAAATGTTTTATTCGCTGAAGCGAAAAAATTAGTTAATACTGTTTTACCCACATCGTTGTGTAGCGGTTGCGCGTTGGGCTGCCATGCGTGAGGTTGCGGGTTCAATTCCCAATGAAGATCGATATAAAGAATTTATGTGGATGAGATTTTCACATGAAAATATTTCACATGTGATACCTTGGACAGGCGCTGAAGCGTAAGACTAACCATCTTGCATTAATGTATACTCACAAACAGGCTATGCCTTGGTGGGGTTTTTGTCAATTTTTTTTAATGAATATGTGTTTTTATTGTTTATCTTTGTAAACAAAAATTTTTCTTTTGAAAAGATTTTTTTTTTCTTCAAATTTTAAAAAAAGTGAAAAATTATCAAGATTCACTGTACTTGGTGTACCAATGCAGTGCGCTATGCACCATTGGGTGCGTATAAGAGAGAGTATAGTAGTAGTTTTGTTCTCAACATAGTTATTTACAAGTTTTTTTTACGTATGAAATAATTGTGGTTGATAATATTTAACCATGCAAATCTACATATCATTTTGATGAATGCAGATTTTCATCGTAAAACAAATATTTTAAAACTTCCACGGTTGAGCTCTACCCAGATAATACGATTGTTGAAAAACAAGGTTTGTTGAATACTTTTGATTGAATATATTCGTTAATTGAAATTTAACATTTGGAACAAACGCGTGGTATACGAAATAGCATAAAAAATAATGAATCTTCTCAAAATTAATGATTTAGGCTGGCCTAATATATTTTTAATGTGTATGTTAAAAGTCGTACGAAATAACAGGCTGTTATTTATTTTCATTTGAGGATAATACTTGTTTCTTCAAACAACTTGTCTGTTTTGAAATGGAGATTAGATATTGATTATAATATTTTGTCCCTTTGTATACGGGATATACACAGTGAATCATTTCGTCCAGTGCTAATGAAATTATCCGACGCCCGCGCTTGTAGAGGTTAAAAGCTAAACAAAGCAGAGAGCTGCTCACGCGAACTCGAGATTTCAGGCAAAGTCAGAAGAAAATGGCTAATGAATAAATAATGGCATCACACTACTGAAGCGGCCGCTCATCGCTCAAAGCTCCTGGCTCTGTGGAAGATAAAAGTACATTTTTTATTTATATTTTCGCAGTAAAGCTGTGCGCAAATTAGAATTTCAAATGTGGAATGCAAAGTAGAATCGTGCCGTCCAGAGAGTTCCTGCTTACCTACCACACCCACCTGATGCTAATTCCTTCTAGGTGTAAAAGGAATCAAAGGCATATCTATCTAGGAACCCGCTTTACGTTCATATTATACATGACACAATATACCTAACATCACATTTATGTTACGTTTTCAATCCATCTACCTGCTGATTTTAATATTATTGATGCCTGATGTTGCCAGGTAATTACTTAAACGATTTAATATCGACAATCAATTTTATATTAAGACTTTTTCTAGCAATTTTAGCCCTCCCAATAGATATCTTATCATAATAATTTTATAATAATAGGTACGTGTTACATGTAATTAAGCAGAAATTAATAGTAAAAAATTGCGCGTTTAACTTAATAATTAACCATCACTCCATTACTCCGAAGAGGTAGGCAGAGCGGATAGAATGCCACACCACTATTTAGCATTTGCAACAACAAAAACGTTAAGTCCTGCATAAAATAGCGAGACTGACAAGTCCCCAAGGACTCTTTAACAGTCGCGGTATACACACTTCCCTTGCTTCCTCCACATTTATACATCACGCATGCCAATTATTCCGACTTTTCACATGACCACATTCAAGTACCTATTTGTTGCACTTGATCATGCCAAGTCTTTATTGGCCTACTAGCCGTCTTTCTAAAATCTTTTTATCCGTTCTTTCATCATTCGTTCGCTCCACATGACCAAACCATCGGAAAAGGCCTTTCTTAATTTTGTCGATAATGCTTGTCTCAGCCTTGCATTCTGCACCTATGATACATAGTTTTACCACACATTCGCCTGAGAAATCGCATTTTAACGGCATTCAATCTACTTTCGTCCTTTAAACAATAGGTAGGTACTATTAAATCGATATTTAATCCATTATCATACCGTGTGTTAAAAACATTGATTTCTTGTACTCGTGGGATAGATTGTAATATGGTAAGTAAATACTCACCTATACATACAAACACCGCATTGTGAGAATGAAAATATTAAATAGTCAAATTATTGATTGCGTTTTTAAGTTATTAGGCTAAATGTTTTTGATATTGGATGACTAACGTTACTCACACACGGCGCGCGGCGTAATTCAAAAAAACACAATAAGCACTCAAATGACAATGGAAAATGAAAGTCATAGAACTATTTTTTACAAACGATTTTTTTCGTAATGTACCTACGAATTTTAATAAAACTCAGAATTTATCTAACTTTAATCAAATTATCAGAAGAAAAAGGTTTGCTACAAATATTTTAATGTAGGTAATTATTTATAATTAAACTCAATTTAATTAAATACTATTGCTTACTACTTCTTTCCCTTATCCGCACCCAATGGTGCATAGGGCACTGAATCGGTACACCAACTGCAGTGATTATTGATAATTTTATTACTTGAAGGTAAGATGATTAGTCATACGCTTCATTACCTGTCCAAGGTATCACACATGAAATATCAATGTTTTGTGTTATTTATTTTTTTTCTTATGTTTTTTTACATAACTAAATAAATCTATCATAATTCATGTTTTTTGCAAATATCAAGTTTTGAAATTAACCACTAAGGAATTTATTTATCGCCTTAAAAACACTTAGCAAAGAAAAACAGAGAAATAACTTTTCCTATTTTCCCGAGCGTTGTGTCACCTACCATGTGTGAGGGAGGAATCTACCCCTCTCCTTATATACTGCCTCACCCCCTCACAACCATTATAGAGCAACAGGCAGTAGGGAAGAAATTCGGGTAAGGGTATAATATAATATTATTATTACGTTATCCACTTAACTCCTGATTCGGGAATGATCACTATCAAGACTAATAACTATTCTAACTACTAGGGAACATTGAATTCATTGTTTGACATTATTTATCGTATTTGCTGGTACATTAATATTTTATTGCATATGCAAATAAGCGCCTGCTATACGGCGGGTAATGAGGTTAATTAAGTGACACCGCACGCGATGCGACGCATCTTAGGGTGACTTACGCTGGCGTCGGCGTCGTAACGCAATCGATATATCCGTTTGGTTAAGGGCTTAGCTGCAGATTAACCTCCTTTTTAAATCGATATCCGAGTACATTTAACTACTGGACTAAGGAAATGCTTAAAACAGTATTAAGTTTAACAGGCAATGATTTATCGAGTCTTACTTACAGTTTACCAGAAAATTTCATTTAAAAACGGACGCATAAATACGCACTTAAAAATAGATCAACTTGGAAATAATACTTCAAAATTAATTCACATTATAAAATAACAAAGTATCATGAATTAAAATCATCTTGAATTAATAAACAACATTTTGAGTGTGTCCAAATACTTGTAGACAAAAACTGTATTTCACCCATTACGGGCTAATAATTACAATTTGACATCTCAACAGAGACGAGAAACTTGGAAGGGAATATGGATATCTAGGCGTTTACAGGGCTTATGACCTGTCATTTGCTGGGTTAAGTGGCCACTTGATGTATTACAACATTTCCCATTTCACCTGGTAGGATTGTGGTGTGAAAAAATTTTAAAAAAAAAGAATTTACATACATACAAAAAGATACATTCATAAAAATTTATATGCTTACTTATAACTTTTTCTCTACATTTCTGATTTTCTTGTGTCTGGTATATGTTTTTCATTTTCCTGTTTATGTATTCTTGAATGTATTTGAGATTTAAAATGTATACTTTTTTATAAAATGTATTTTTTACTTTATTTATAAAATGTATTTTTATACTTTATTTATAAAATGTATTTTTATACTTTATTTATAAAATGTATTTTTATACTTTATTTGGAAATAAACAAAAATTTTTTTTAAAAAAACCTAGTATTTGATATCCATATCTGCCAATATACAATAAAATGGTGCGAAGCTTCACATGTTCACATGAGAGTGTTCACATGAGAGAGTTCACATGTGAAGCGTCGCACCATTTTATTGTATATTGGCAGATATGGATATCAAATACTAGGTGAAAATGGGAATGTTGTTGTAATACATCAAGTGGCCACTTAACCCAGCCAATGACAGGTCATAAGCCCTGTCAACGCCTAGATATCCATATTCCCTTCCAAATTTCTCGTCTCTGTTGAGATGTCAAATTGTCATCTTGAATTGTTTATTAATAAATTAAGTCAAGTCATATCTAAAACAATTTGCAACCAAATAACACTGGACTTAATCAAATCCGATAGGTTTCAATGTTTTACCCGCATTTTGAGGTTTGTATTCGTACGATCAAACATTAACAGCAGTGCAATCAAATCTCCTATCACGTTCAATTATTATAATAGATAAAACAATGAATGGTTCTTGTATTCACGAAGTTGTTTGCTATGACATGATGTATGAAAATAAAGTATACAACTGTGGGCTGTGGGTAGTGATGTACCAAAAACTGTCTATCTACTTTTTATTTTTTTAAATATGATTAGAATAAAAACATGAGATATACCTTTTAAATAATTTCAAAAATAAATTTTAATGTTATGCACACAGAGCTATGTAGATATAATAAATTGACATTATTATTTCAAGGCAATATACATAACATAGCACCAATTAAATGCACAACACAATGACATGCATATCTGCCAATTTTATCAGAACTTGTATATACAGGGTGTAACAAAACTCGATGTACAAGTGAGAAACCTGTGAATCTACATCATATTTGGAGTCGATTTTGTAGAGTAACATTTTTTTATTTGACCCTTAGTTTTCGAGAAAATTGAGTATAAAGTAGAATTTTTATTCGAATTTTATTTTCAAATTGTTATCAAATATCGTGTATTTAGTCAAATGAATACTATCCAAAGAGAAAACAAAATTAAAAAACGCGTTTTAATAAGTATTTGAGCAATTTTACTTAATCTGCCATACTTATAAAAACTTTTGTGAGAAGAAAAAAAAAAATTTTCAAGCTTGATTAAAAAGTCATATTACACATTCGACTCCAAATATGATCTCGATTCACTGGTTTCCCGCTTGTACATCGAGTTTAGTTACACCCTGTACACACTATACAGTAAAATGTCACGACGCTTCACATGTGAAAATTCTCTGTCATGTATTGAGAAAATTGCATATTATGTTGTTTATAAATATTTTCTGTTTGTTTATTTGACAAAAAAAAACAAAATTTTACAAAATACAAAATTTTAATATTCAATATTCGCGTATTATTAACTGATATTCGCATTCGTATTTTCATTCGCGTTTGCGACTGAAATCAGGCTGTTTATCACATCACTACTCTGGAATCTATGAAGTGATGGCTACCAGATAACTGAATTTATTTGATGGCTAGCGATGTATGTAGGCAAGTATTCACATATAGGCCGTATGGCCAAGCGCCCATGGCCTCGTGTGAGCATTGGGTACGTTATTCCCGGCTGAATACAAACAGTTAGTACAACAGACCTGGACTGCGTAATGTAATAACTTCAATTTCCATAACTCTGTAAGCCCGGGAATCCATTCATGGAAACGTTTCTTATAGCTGGGGCATTATGGTGATTGTTTATGTATTTGCACGAACAAATCTGACCGTTATTACTCGTATCTGCGAAATTTTTAACGGTGATTTTTTCCATCGTATAGGTACATAAATATAAAAATATCGTTAATTTCGTTAAAAGTGAATTCTGTTTATAAATCATCTACACCTTTAAGGACGTCTGCTGTTATTTTATTGTTAAACAATTCAACCTTCACCGACACTTTAATATTATAGTAAATAGTGAACCCTTATCTGAAGCTGTGTGACCTAGAATATGCTGATTTTGCGTCCTTTCGGAGAAAATCGTCAGCAATTTTCAGGGGATTGTCGACAGACTACAGGAAAACTCTGGATGTTAATATAAATACCATTAAGACCCAATTCATGTGCATAAGTGTTGTCCTGAGCCCGACTATACGCTTTACTACAATGTGCAGAGGATCGAAAGAGTTGACAGTTTCAGATACTCAGGCGTTCATAATATAACTGAATATGGCAGCACGCACAATGAACTTCCAATCCGCCTAGGAATTGCTGGAGAAACCTTTAACACAATGTGTGCTATCTGGGATTCCAGTTTATACATGGTCAAAACAAAATTCCAGCTTTTTAACTCGTGTATTGTGCTGGTACTTACTTCTATATGGATGTGAATCCTGGCACCTCACAAAAGCTCAGAATGTTTGTTTGTTGAGTTTTGAGAACAAGTGTCTGAGAAGGATCGTTTAGATTAAAAACCTAATAATAAAGACTTTTTAAAGTGTTTTTATTATTAATATAGTCAATCAACCAGATATCTATCAAAAAATTGGAGAGTATCTACAGAGTACAATCTATAATACATTATTAAATATTTTAAACTCAGGCGTTATTTTATTTATAGAAACAATCCGGATTTAATATTCCAGTTCATTAAAGCAGTACTATTAAATGGACCACGAAATCTCGTCGATGCTGCTAGATTTTGCATATTGAAATGCAATTACGTAGACAGCAACACAAGGTATCCAAATGAACGGACTCTCTATAGGGAACAGTATACGGGACCAATACTCACCGTCCCTTAAGTACATTATCTATTCATGCTTAGGTATGAAAATATAATATTCAGATATAGCGTCATAAATAGTTTATCCAAAATCTCGTCAGGAATTCTGTTTGAAATATGTTTCTGAAATATCGAAATGAAAACGAAAATTGCTCGCCTAGAGGGCGGTACGTAGGTATTTAGTAATTAAAAAAAAAAAAATTTACCCCATCAACAAGAATTTCAGAGATACTTGAAAAATACTACCCGTGTCTGAGGTGTCTAGTTACCCCACTACGTCACTCAGTACGTCATAAATAGGCATCTACGTCATCACTAGCCATCTACGTCACACGATTCGTGTATTGACATTGGTTCTGATGTCTTTAAAGGGTGGAATTTGATAATAAGAGGTGTTACGAATTAACCCTAGGAAGCGTATATTTTTAGTAAATTTGTACGGAAACGCTCCTTCTAGTAAATTCTTGTTCGAAGCTTTACCCTTTATGAGCTTTATAAATACGGTAGAAGTGCTTGTTCTAGCAACGTGATAGAATGTGGCTATGCAGTGTCATCTTATTTATTTATTTAATTTATTACATACAATTTGCAAATAATACATAAAAATAAACAACTCAAATAAAATCCTAGTCTCGAAAAACTGCAAATCTACAGTATTTGAAATCAGGTACAAAAATTACCTTATTGACTAGAATGCAATCAAAAATACACTCAAAAGAAGAACAAAAAATTGTTGTTTAAAATAAATCTATATGAAACGATAAATTATTTTCGGTACCTAGTGAATTCTCCATTATTGAGTTTTAGGCGTATTTCAACTTGTTTTTCGTATAAAACTTCAGAAATAAGGGTTCTTAGCATAAATTAACATTGAGATCGAGATAGAAATTATTGCCCTTCCTACTACTACTACTACTTTCCCTAATCCGCACCCAATGATGCATAGGGCACTGCATTGGCACACCGAGTGCAGTATATTTGGATCATTTTATTACCTGAAGGCAAGATGACGCGACCTCATGCACGGTGGACGAGGTGCACGAGGCGGACTAATACCTTCGCTGGAAATGGTTTTCCATACAAATGGATGAATCCAATCTCAATGCGTGTCGGAACTAAGACCTAAGAGGCCAAAAGCAAAGATTTTTAAAACCTGTTTATTCAAGTGAAGAAAATTAGCTTAAACATAATGTTAATCATCATCATCATCTTACTCTCGGTAGGCATACGTAGTATATGACCTAGCCAGCCGAACGCCTACGCTAGATGACAGTAGATACCAAGGTTTGCTGCGTCCGTTGCCTCACTTCTGTGTTCCTTAAAAAGTCAAACCACCGCATACCTAATGTTATTTGTTGCACAAAACTGAACAAGTAATACTTACTAATATTTTTTACAAGCTCAACAAACAAACAAAATCAAAAGTCCATAATTAGGTACATAGAAAAAAAAATTAAAACCCTAAGGCGAATAAAATTTCACATGATCAAAATCGAAACAAAAGTAAGATAATAATTATATCTGCCTATTTTCCAATTTATCGTCCATCATACATGTCATTATGTTTATTATATAAATGTAGAGCTTTAGTTGCACCCCTATTCACGGCGTCTATTATTTAATGTACTTACACTTACTATGGTGGCAACCAGTGTAGAGAGGATTAATCTAAGCGGATTAATATCATTGGTAATAATATTATTGCAGAAAAAATCGTATCGACTATCGACCTGTGCTCGTGGTTACAGCGCACCGTTATCAATAATCACCTCCACTGACTACTTCTAAATAAGTGTGGGTAGGTACAGGGAAATGCATTTTGATTCACAACAATTTTCAATAAACCTACTATACCATTCAGCTTTTTGTATTTACTTTTTGTTTCAATAAAAATGGCTTTATTTTGAAACTTTATCTTCCTATATTTTACTCTACCATTTTCTTTAGTACCTACCTATATTATGATAGCAAATAATATTTAATAATACATTTTGGTATGATGCATGAAAGTAGATACTTAAGTTTTGTACCTGGCCTTCCCCTTTCGGGTTTGAAAACCTTGCTAAATTTTGGTAAAACTATAAATATGTTTGTGGAAAAACACTGCTACTAGTAAGTACACAATCAATGACAGAAAACATGGTAAAGTTCAATTATTTAGGTACATTTCTATTTCATTGTTTCTAAATAAATAGTATTAATTAGAAATATAAAAATACTGAGATCCCTCAATACGAATCGTTGATAACGACAGTGTTTAACAAATCCAAGCAAATATATTACGTATTGTAGAAAAATAATAATAACAATGTACATTCATCAAATCATTTGAACCCATTGTTTGGGCCAGGATTTGAATCTGGGTCTTTTGGTATCCGACTTATTGCTTTATATTATACATAAGTTAAAATGCCCTTTTTGCTATTTTTGATAATTGCTTTACTATCAGATGATTGATCTAAAAAAAGGTGTCAATTAGCAATTTGCTGAATTAACTAACTGGCCATAGTGCCATTTCTCTGAGGAAGATGCAGACAAGATAGAACACCACAGCACTCTGTCCTGGCACACTTCCCTTGCTTCCTCCACATTCATACTTCTTATGCTCACACGCTGATTATATTAACCTCCTACACGCCCACTTTAAAATACTTATTGTGTACAGATAAACTAAATTGATGAATTACTTGTTTTTTAAATCTGGGTACTGAATAAAATCATGATAATAAATAGGCTAACTTTGTTTCAAATCAAACTGAGTACCTACGTGATTTGTTCGTTAGTATTATTAACAACTTGGTACAATATTGTGCTGGATTGTTACGTGGTATCACTAAAACGTGCTGCATTCTCAACGAACCAGCGAAATTAGAGAGAATCAGATCTCATCAGGTTCATGAATATGTTTCGTGTTTTGTAAGTATATTATTTCGCAGTATGCACTTTGGTCCCGGACCGAGCATAAAGATAGTGAACTAGCGCTAGAATATAGCAGCAGTGGAAATGGACTATCAACATATTTCACGATACCTTGAAAAGAGGTGTCTGGTTTCTATGAATACGTAATCAACACAAATTGTTAATATTTTACAGGGTAGCACAGTAATTTACTACTCTGGAAACGTTGTGTTTGAATATAAAATATTATGTATCTACATAGGACCTACCATTTTACCACAAAGTGCACATGAAAACATGGATAAAAGTTAAGTACAAAAATATATATGTAGTCAGTATTGTAAAAACAATATTATGGACCAATTTATTGACTAAAATACATAAAAACACAAAAGGACAATATTTTAAGTGTATATGTTAATTTTTTATTTACCTTACTATGATTACTACTTATATTTTACCTTGTTGTATTACTTACATTTACTATTTACTATTATACCTTATACTACCTATATTTACTCTCCTATGATAACTACTTATATTATGTATATTTTAGCGTAACCTCCCTCACCAAGCACAAGAGCTTGTCTTTTTTATTGGTGAGGTATAGCGTTATGTTTAATTGTATAATTATTGTGATATTAAGCTTTGTAAATTTGATTCAACAATCTATTAAATAAATAAATATTAAATAATAATTTAAAAATTAAAAAATGTACTGTGTACCTAAGGTACATTATTTCATGAAAAGGGAAATATTCTATTTTTACTAACTATCCCTGAAAACAGTATTTTGAAAATTTAACGTTTAGTTGATTTCCTGGGTAAGGGTAGATTTGTAAGGAACACAGAGGTGAGGCAACTGACACAGCAACCCTTGGTATCTACTGTCATCCGGCGAAGGCGTTTCGGCTGGCTAGGCCATACACTACGTACGCCTCCCGAGAGCCTTTACCATGCTTGCCTATTTTACAAGGCATCAGGTTCTCGGCGTCCGTCCTAGTCGTCCACTGTTGACAATTCGTCGGCAGTTTGTGTCAGAGCTGCGGGACGTGGACTTGACTTGGGAGGATGCACGGGAGCTGGCGGCAGTTTGTGGATTCCATATGCTCCACATAAGGAGCGGATCTGGTATGATGATGATGTTGATCGACCCCCCTAACTTATCGTAAGCGACAAAAATACAATTTCACAAGAGAAGACTTTTTCTTCTTATTTTATAATTAATCAACTTAGAAAGCTCAGTTTCATATTGGATGTTTATTTTTTTAAATAGCTTTCGATATTTTTTTAACAAATAGGGGTGATCCGTTTATCATATTAGAGTACTTTTGGCAAATAAACGCTTTTTGTACCTAACCGTCGCATAGGATCTTTTGGCTCTCTTGGGTCTATATTCTAGATGAAATCAATACGCCTATCCATCCCTGTCCGCCTCGTGGCATGGCGGTAGCGCGTTTAGCTGCTATGCATGTGGTCGCGGGTTCAATTCCCAATGAAGAATTTATTTTGATGTGATTTTCACATGTGATACCTCTGACTCGCGCTGAAGCGTAAGACTAACCATCTTGCCTTAATGTGACAAATTATCAAGATTCATTGTACTTGGTGTACCAATGCAGTGGCCCTATGCACCATTGGGTGCGGATAAGGGAGAGTAGTAGTAGTAGTATCCATCTCTACCCGAAGCATTCGTTGTTTTCACCAAAATCTAGTTTAATATACAACAAAAAAAAAGATTTTGTACTCCTTTTATAGATAGCAAGTGATTAAGTAATTCAGCAAATCGCACGGTTATTCAATTCTTACTAATTTTATTAGAGGACACTCGATTTAAGTAAAACCTAGCTTGCTTCGGTTAAGGGTGGATAGGCTTATCGATTTTATCTATAACATGACCAGTGAGTATATAGAGCTGCTAAAAAGGGTAAAAGATTTCCCGGCACATGGAGTACTTACTACCTACAGCAGTAAGTAGGCAGGTAGTATTGGATAAAGGGTTTATGGGGTAGCAAGTTTCCAGTTTCCATTGACAATCGAGCCTCCTCAGGTACATTCACGTTCACGTGTTAGTACGTCGTACTATTATCTACCACAGCTATGCACTCAATCCTTACTATTTTCGCTATCCTATTTCAATATATTTGTATATTTGTGACATACAGGTTCACGAAGAACCATGACGTATGTATACCGCGTAGTGTGGGCCCATATTATATATTAAAAAATTTTAAAACTAGTTTACTTGTCTTGGCACCCCACAATTTTTTTTATCAGTGGTAAAACAAGTATTCAGGCAAAGTTGAAGCTAATATTCTAATTGGAAGACAGTGCTCAAAGGTATGTAATATTAAGAAAAAAATATGAAAAAATCTGGCAGGGGAGGGGGGGGGGGGGGGGGGGGGGGGGGGGGGGGGGGGGGGGGGGGGGGGGGGGGGTTAGGGTAAATTGAACATTTTTGGGCCATACATTGTATAGGTTATCATTTAAAGGCGAGTCTTTGAGTAAAGTTTCAAAGAAAATTTATAATATTTTACAGAAAACTTAAGATAGTTGAAGAAGTAGTTTGTCGTTTTTATTTCAGTTGATAATTTGACCTGGATCAGGTAGTAAGAATTCCTATGTAAATAAACAAAAAGTTTGTGATAAACAATACAATTATGAACGTTAGTGTAATGTCCGCTTTCTCTGCAAATAATACACATGTGTCTTTTGCCTTCAAGTAATAAATTATCAAAATTCACTGCATTGGTACACCAAGTGCAGTGCCTTGTGCACATTGGGTGCAGATAAGGGAGAATAGTAGTAGTAAAATACTGTACACCTACAAAAAGGGGTGGGTTTGTAGCTTTAAGACAATTTCTGTCAGCAGTATAAAAAGTGAAAAAATACGGATTGACGTATATTTACTTGTATTTTTCACGAATGTACGTACAACGAGATCTACCTACTTACATAGTATTCACATCAACTGGGTGTTTTACGAAAACATTGTTTGAAATTCTAACCGAACAGAAAAGAAGGGATAAGGGGCTTCTAGAAATCAATGTAAAGAACGTGATCGGCATATACGTACAACACATTATCTGTTGACGTCACCAAAATCGAGCAGATAATATCACACTTAGCACATTTTCTTTATTCAGCGTAGAGCGCTTGGTGTCGGTTGATGTTTTAGCATGGGAGATGTATGTAGAAAGATAGTAGATATACAGGGTGGGCGGCCGACGACGCTAAAAAAAGAAGGGTAAAAAAAAAACTTTTGGTTGTCTGTAAAGTCGGTTTACGGACGATAATTTTACGTGATAACGTCATAAGAAAACATTGATGAAAAATAGCATACTTTTATGAATTGAATTGAATTATTATAACTGAACCATCATTATTGTATAATACAAAGCAGGAGTTAATTGAAAATTAATTTTTTTTCCATAAATAAACATTTTTTTGCACTCGTTAATTTCACTTTCACTTTGTAGCCTGTGTGCTGCTGCTGTCTCCCTTCTACTCGGACGCATCGGCCGATGGAGTAGAAGAGAGATAGATGCGTCACAAACCGAACGCTTAGGCCGATCGTGCCTCTCTATCGCTTGTTGTTGTTGTTGTCGCTCTCGCTTGCACACTCGGCTCAGGCGGAACGTGACAATGAGTCATGCTTTTTCGTGTGTGCAGCCGGCGTTCATCGACTTATTAGACGTTATCACGTCAAAACTCAGAAGGATAATGGGCGTTTTAGAGAAAAAAATTTACTTGAATGTTTTTTGGTATAGGTACAAGCGACCTTAAAAAATTAAGAGATTGAATTAAGACCCTATAAAATAGAAGCACTTGTGTCTGTTCTATCGGTACACACGTTTTTATACCACAAGTTGTTTGTAAGGATGTTAAGTTTGATTGAAGGCGGTCTTTTTGATAAATCAATTAAATAACCTGTACATATTCTTGAGAGATTGTTTTTTTATTTCGTATTTTATTTTTCCTCTACTCGCTACTGAAAGAGATTTTCCCAGAACTCTATGATAGAAGTGGGTGGATGATGGAAACGTAATCCTGAATAGGAAATTTCTCCCCAAGCGAAGCTGGGAAAACAATTACATACAATATAAAATTAAACTACCATTAAGTTTTGTAAAACACAAAATTTTGTTGTTTTCAATAAGGTAATCCGAATTTATTTACTTTGCCACGAAGCGTAGCTTTGAAAAAATAAAAAATTTAAACTATTTATAGGAAAATATTTTGATCGATTTATGGAAGAATTCTCCAGAGAAAAAAAACCCCAAGCCGTCATTTTCGCCATTTTTCAGGACAACTAATAGTGGTAGTAAACTAAAAACAATTGGTAATTAAAAAGAAATTAATTCATGAAAATCATCCAGCTAGTTTTATTCAATGTTTTATCTTTCTTTTCCATAAAAATCCATTTTGTGCCACATTTAGTGAGCATGGTTACATGTTGGAATAATAATGGGTAAAATCTTCGAACAAGAATTTCAGAGAAGTGACAGTCCATACTTACTTACTACCGTGTCTAGGTGTCTAGTTACGCACTGCGTCACTCACTACGTCATCAATAGGCATCTACGTCATCACTCGACATCTACGTCTCACGTTTCGTGTATTGGCCTAAATGCTGGAGTCTTTAAACTGTGTTTGATAATAAGAGGTGTTATGAAATTAACCCTTGGAAGCGTATATTTTTAGAATTTTTTTATGAGAACGCCCCTTCTAGTAAATTCTTGTTCGAAGGGTAAAACACGTTTGTTTCTGCTATTGGTACGCTTTTTAAGTGTTTTAGAAAAATAACGCATTTTATTTTTCTCCGAGCAAGATAATATTTTCTATTTCGCTAAGGTAAGGAGGCTTAGTTTGTTCTCCCTGTGGTCTAATAATTAGATCGTTAGGCTAAAATGCACAAAGTACTGGGTTCGATTCTTGAAATGTCATTTATCATTTTTTAATTGTTTGTTTCATTAAATTTTCATGTACATGGACTGGAAATGAATCGTAAGACTGATCATCTTGTCTTCAAATAATAAATTATTAAAATACACCGCACTCGGTGTTGACAAAGCAGTGTCGTGACTACTATAAGTTTCAGATAAAAGAAAAGAAGGAAGAAATGACAAGTTACAAATAAAAATAAAGCCGTAAATATTCTACAAACATAGTTGGCTTATAAATCTTTGTGTTCTCTTTTGTATTCTTAATATTTGTAAAACGTCGACTACCTAACCACCCTGTATATGGTCTTACAATATCCAAAAAGGAAAATCCCATAAATTGCTGAAAGCATAATATATTTCGTGAGTGCGACAGTAGACGGATAATGCACCAATAGAAAATATGTATTGAAGGGTTCCTAGAAAAGACAAACTCATAAACATACATAGATTTTGTAAGTAACATTACTTTTATTTACTAGATAGTTTTCAATATTACAGAATAAAGTATAATTTTATATGTAGTTAATGTGATTACAATTTAAATATTACATTTAACGTATATAATATACTTTTAAATAGTAGATAAGTGCGGCTTCTATCTGAATAAAGCCTGAACGGGTAAGCCACCCGTTCCAAGACAGAGGCAGAAGAAGTGTTAGGTATTATGTGATAGAGAATGAATTTACAATAGTGAATGTAAGTATTTGTATGGTATGAAGAGTATTGAGACTGTTATAGACTTATAGATAATACATAATATGGTATATAAGTTTGATAGAAGTAAGTAGAAATAAAAAATATAAAAAAAACAAAAAAAAAAAAAATAGAAAAACGATATAAAGAAAAATACAGCAATTATATTTTAATCTATGTATTTTACTTGTTTTGAATATGTATAGAAAAGGAAATGTAGGTTTATTTTTAAAACGCTTCCACCGGAGGCCAGCGTTAGAAAATTTTGTGTTTTCAAAATGTTATTCCGGATTTATTGACAGTCACAAAGCTTCAAAAATATTGCCACATATTTTTGCTATCTATTTAATAGAGAAACGCAGTAATCAACTTGAAAAAAATAATTTACGAATTCTCAGGAAGCGAAAATACGGGACGCCCTATTTTTGGCGTTTTTAAAATTCTGCGAGGTAACTAATGATGGTTGCAAAATAAAAACAATTAGTAATCGAAGAACACGTAAAATTCTAGGGAATTAATGTTTCGGTTTTTATATTATTGTCTTTCTTTTCCGTAAAAAATACTCCATTTTGCCGCCACATTAAAATTTAGTGATGGCCGCTAACTCGGCAAAAAATATTTTTTATATGCACATGAAGTACTCTGTTATAATAATGTATTACACTGTATTAAACACTGTATTTTTTGGAAAAGGCAATTAGCCGTCAATAAATAAATAAGGAAAAACACGATTATTTTTCTAGCGTTGCGTTGGTACGCCTCTTTATTTAATTTTTTTTAAAGTAATTATTTAATATTTGTTTCAATATGACTTCTCATATATGTTTCTATTGTAATACTGGTGATGGCGGTGTGACTGACGCTTAAGCGCAAGCTTGAAAAATTTTCATTTATTTAACAAATTATCAAGCCCTATGCACTATGAAATTAAGTGAGTTTGTATGATAATTTCAACTATTTTTCATGTTAAATTTTGGGTCGTGCGTTCCCCGGTTTCCGCCCCAGATTAAATCCTGTTTACATTATCTACAGCCAACGTTAATTTTAATTCATAATTTAGAAACTTTGGTTGGTTAATAAAAGTGCGTAAATGTGTGTACATATGATATTTACTTAATGATAATTATTTGTTGTAGAGTTAAATTACACATTACTTTACGATGTATTTTCTTTTCTACAACACTTATTATTTCAGATGGCCGAAAACATAGTTTGTACTTAGAGCTTAAATTTTTGTTAGTTCTCTCATTGCAATGTTCTAGTCAGAAAAATCATAATATAAAATATTGGGGTTCTTAAAAGTATTAAAATCAGTAGATAGATAAATGCAAAATAAAAGTGCAAAAAACAAAACAGAAATTTTGTAATTTTATTGATAATGTACAAATTACAATTCAAACTAAATTTATGTGAACGGTGGCACCTACAAAATCATGAAAGTGTGTTATTAAATTAGCACAGATTATCACGTCAATGATTTTAATACTAAAATGGAAATTTTATCTGCAAGCTGTTTTTACTACACAAAGCTACAATCATATAATATACGTTTAATACGAAGAGAAAATAAATTTAATGTACATTGTACATGACGTAACGTTCCCCATCAAAAACGTCAATAAATAATTAATAGGATCCATTGTAGCCACAAAATGAACGCGGAATTCATAATGCAGGTATATGTATATCGAAGATAAATAAATCGTCCGCCTCGTGGTAAAGCGGTAGCGGGTTTTACTCCCATGCATGATTCCTGATGGGGGTTCAATATGAAATATCTATTTCAATGTGATTTTCAAATAACAATATTTCATGTGTGATACCTTGGACTGGCGCTGAAGCGTAAGACTGATCATCTTGCCTTCATGTAACAAATAATCAAGATTCACTGCACTTGGTGTACCAATGCAGTGCCCTATGCACCATTGGATGCGAATAAGGCAGAGTAGTAGTAGTGGTAAAAATGATTTTTGTTTATTTTGTGACAATAATTTATTATTTAATAATGATGTACGGATGATATACAATATATTATTACATAATAATTTTATATAAAACCTTCCTAATTCTTCATTTTAAATTATAGGTTTCTTCATAGGTTTACATTTGTTATTTATTCCATTGGGTTTTTTACGGTTAAAATAAATGAATAATTAAATCAATAAATAAATCATTCAGAAAAATTCATAATACCTACTTTATTTTTACTACCTTTCTCTTGAATTATTAGGATAATTATAATAGCTGTCTTATAACTGAAATCATTTATTTAAATAAAAGCACTTTATACTAAAGTTTTCAGAATTGCTTACCCCGTATATAAATTTCCTACGGAATACGTAAATGTAAACAAGTAGAAGTCTGGGTGTATAATATTATAGTAGAGAGTGTAAATATTATGTAGATATGTATACGACCAGAATACCACGTGATGTATGATAATAATAAATTCATAACAATGCTAAACTTACCCGATCATCGTAAGAAGCATCTGGAATAGAGAGTTTCCACAGACAAGAAAATCGCTACGGGAAAATGGCGCGATTCTCCTGAAAATATTCATGAAAAGTCTCTGTAGCACGCTGTTGCTCGCCCAGTAACAAGTGGTTGCGATCAATATGGCGGCACTCTACACCCAAACGTCAAACTCGGAGAAAATATTGCCATTATTTGTCCTTAGAAACATTTACCAAATTAGAAAATTGCACTCCGAACAACCACTAAGCTTTGGAACCTATTTTTAAGGTTTTATCTCGTGTCCTAAAAAGATTCTCGGAGAAATAAATGAAAACATGGTAAATAGACCGACCGCGCACGGAGCTTTTCTTCCACCCGAATTTAGGGGTTAGGTTTCCGACGCTGATACTACTACATGGCAAGTACTTTAATATTATGTACTTGTACTCCCTAAGTTTACTGTCTACGGGGTAGCGTATTTACGATCCTTTGTTTCGCAAAAATTCTAAACTAAATTTTATTTGCTGGATATTTTTTCATCGAAAAGTTAAAACGTGTTATTTTGAATAATAATAGACATAGACCGTAAAGCCTTTTTTGGGAATTTATGTCAGAAAAAAATGAATGGGAACATAACTATCTAAAATGTATGAAACCCGATAAGGTCATTTGATTTAAGAGACGTACAAATAAAAAAAACGTGTTTGTCTCTATAACAAACTCGTTTTTTTTATTTTTATAACATGGGGCCAAGTTAGAGAGGTTTTTATTTTAACGGAAAGTAATTACTGAAAAAGTCGAAAAAATAAAACAGCAGGGTTTCCTTTTTTCTTGAGAATTCATTCACTTTTAAAAATATTTATTCCCTAGAAAATTCTTCGAATATAGGAAAAAGTGTTTTTTCGTATTTTCTAATAATTTTTTTGAAAAAAAACAGTTTTAAAAGAGGGTGGCAGTTGTTACTAATAACAATAAAAATTATTTATTTATGAACAGTAAATGCCTGAAGGGTTTTTTTCATAAAATAAT